>SZWC01002497.1:37709-52446 GCA_023375785.1 Penium margaritaceum | reverse complement strand
GCGCGCGCACACACACACACACACACACACACACACACACACACACACACACACACACACACACACACACACACACACCACCGAACCGAAACCCCAAAATGTTGACGTACCGGCATGCACGTGAGTAGGTTGCCTGCCACAAACACAACAGTTGCATTAACTCGGTGCAGACGGCATTTTTGCACCCCCCATGTTCCCTAACCCAGAGTAAAAAACATGTGAACATGTGTGCATGCTCACACACTCACACACATTCTGAGTGGGGAAGTGAGCAGTGACCCATCCACTCACACACTCAAGTTCACTTGTCAGCCTGCATGAAGTGCTGCCGATGACAAGCAACTCTGTGCACACACCACCACTCGTCCACTTGGCAACTTGACCCGCTTCCTCGTTCGCTCACTCCCCCACTCGCCCACTTGCCCACTCGCCTGCTCACTCGCTCACCCGCTCACCGCCCCTCACCCACTCACCCACTCACCCACTCACCCACTCACCCACTCACCCACTCACCCACTTACACATCTCACCCACTCACCTGCGTGAGTTCGGTGCGGTCGGCGAACGACGTGATGCGGTTGCGAGCAGCAAACAGAAAGCCTACCGCGCGGCCGGCCATGCGGCCCGCTGCTCTCGCCATCACTGGCACGTCCTTGGGACCTGAGCGCTCCCCCATCCCACCCCCCCAGCCCCACCCCAACCCCTCTCCCCTCTCTCCCTTCCCCACTCCCCAACCCCCCACATCTCTCCCACCCGCGCGAGCCGACCCTCCGACCCAAAACACCCCCCGCACAAAGCAGCACATGATAACTCAGGACGGCCATATGATGGCAGAGTGACGGCAACCAGAGCTATATCTATTTTTCTTAGACGTTTTTTAAAACGTCTAAGAAAAATACATACTGACGGCACTCAAAGAGAGCAACTGCAGCCCTGCATGAGCCATTGCTGATTGTGCCATCGCTGCATATGTGTACCATTGCTGCATATGTGTACCATTGCTGCATATGTGTACTATTGCTGCATATGTGTACCATTGCTGCATATGTGTACCATTGCTGCATATGTGTACTATTGCTGCATATGTGTACCATTGCTGCATATGTGTACCATCGCTGCAGACTCCCAGTTCATGATGACATGGCATGGCATGACATGACATTGCATTGCATGGCACGGCATGGCGCACACCGTGCTGTTCGACCTGCACTCTTACAAACCCCGTGCAGTTTCCGCAACATACATGTACCATCACGTGCCGCACATGCAATCTCTACTGCTCCCGCATGCTACC
This sequence comes from Penium margaritaceum, assembly GCA_023375785.1. Taxonomy (NCBI): domain Eukaryota; kingdom Viridiplantae; phylum Streptophyta; class Zygnematophyceae; order Desmidiales; family Peniaceae; genus Penium; species Penium margaritaceum. The sequence continues at coordinate 51,152 of SZWC01002497.1, read as the reverse complement.
ATCAGATGCTGCTTCTGCCATCTGCATGTGCTATCTATACCCCCTCTCCCCCTCCCCACCCGTTTTGTTTTCTCTATGATCCAGACAGAGAATTCCCGCCCATTGGGCTCCATTTCAGAATCTGCCACTCTGGTAGCGTCTGCTCGGTCTCGACATGCCATCCACATGCTACTGCTGCTGCTGCTGCCATCCGCATGCTGCTGCTGCCACCTTCATGCTGCTGCTGCCATCATCATGCTGCTCCTGTTGCTATCCGCATGGTGTTTCTTGCATGAGACGGACAGTCGTCATGTCATCATGTGCTGCCACATACTGGTTGAGAAAAACCCTACGTCTTCAGACGGTTTGCGAAGCGCCTCTTTCATTTCTTTCTACGGGGAAACAATGTGGCAGTGGCAGATGCTTAAAAGGAGCAGAAGCTGCCGCCACAATCGCCACTGTCTGTCGCCATCACAGAAGCAGCAGCAACCACCCAATCGCTGCCACAGCAGCAGCAGCAGCAGCAGCAGCAACAGCAGCAACAGCAGCAGCAGCTGCGGCAGCAGCAACAGGAGCAGCAGCAACCGCAGCACCTGAAGCACAAGCAGCAACAGCTGCAGCAGCACCTGCAGCGAGAGCAGAAGCATACCGAATTTTCCAAAAGCGGCAAACCCAATGGGCACGAGAAAACTCACCGAAAGCGGCAAACCCAACGAGCGCGATGAGGGCCACCTCACCCGTGGACAACCCCAACATGCTTGCTTGCTTGCTCGCTTGCCTGGCTGCTCGCTTGACTGCTTGCTGCTTGCTGGCCTACTGAAGCAACTGAGGGAAGGGAGAGGGGCACGGTGGTAAAAAAGAAGAAGCAGTGCATGGGTCTCACGGTACGCCGTTCTCACACGAAAGTGATTGATGGCTGCTATTCATCCTGGTCTAGTGCAGGCAATCCCAGCATGCTTGCGTGCATGCGTGTGTGTGTGCTGAAGCAGCTGAGGGGATTGGGGGGGTGGGGGGGTAGGTGCTGCTGTTACAGTTTGCTGATGCGGATGCCGCTACCGCTTCTACTGCTGCTGCAGCTGTCGCTTCTGCTCTGTTGCAATTTCTGGGCCAATTTCTGGCAACTGCAGCAGCTACAGCTGAGGCAGCGGCTACAGATGCTGCAGCTGCTGCTGTTGGCGATGGTGGTGGTGTCGGAGGCGGCGGCGGCGGCGGTGGTTGTGGTGGTGGAGGTGGTGGAGGTGGTGGAGGTGGTGGTGGTGGTGATGCTGGCGGTGGTTACCGTGGTTGTGGGGGCGGTGGCACTGTTGCTGCTGCTGTCAATGCTGCCATGGCCGCCGCGGCCGCCGCCACTCCCGCCTTCAACGCCTCAGCCGCCGCTGCCGCAGCCGCCGCCGCTGTTGCAACTGCTGCAACTGTGGTGATGACTGCTGCCGCTGCTGCTACTGCTCCGTTGCTGGCATCCTTTGTTCGTTTGCTGCTGGCCAACGTCACGGCCGACTGCTCCATACAGTGTTGACTGTGCCTTGCTGAAGGCAACGTACATGTGCGGATGTCCGGTTTTGTTTTTCGGGTCACACAGTAACCCTTGCACCATCGGTTTGGAAAGGACACCGAGAATCGTGATTGATGGACTGGTCATTTTTCTGTCCGATCCACCAATGAACAAGACTAGGACGTCGGAGCTTCCGAGGCATCGGCCAGAAAGGGAGGTTTGTCCGAACACGAGTCCTTCGCGAAAAGATCCGCCGGACTTCACGGAATCGGACATGCAACTCGAGCTAGTGAGAGACTGGACAGTACAGTTTGGGCCCAATAAATCCCCTCAGTTGATTAGCTAGAGTAGCCGAACAACCTATCCAGGCTACAAAGGACACGGTTTAAAAAATGCATCTCTGGTCACTACAGGCATGTTCAAGAGATTTCATGCTGAAACACATGGGAACTTGTTCACATGCAGATGTCATCTACGCGAAATGTGTATGAAAAGCCCCAAATTGGCCAACATCGCATCGGAACACAATAAGGAATTGCTGGATTACAATCCAGAAATTTTAAATAATCTTCGTATGCCATTTTTTTACATATGAACGCAACACAAGGTTTGCAGAGCGCAGCGCAATAGTGGGCTAGAAGGACCAACTCACTACACCGATCCCCTTTTTTATTTAGTAGAAATAGACACACACATTGTTTCTCTCCTTTGAAGGTAGAGGAATGCACGAACAAGGAAATAAGCAGGACCAAAGCTTGCAAGGGTGATCCTGACTTGGCCGATGTGCAAAAGAAACTAAGCTTAAGCGTCCTACTTCAATTCTTCTCGCCACTTCTCAATCGCATGCAAATGGCTCCACCTTGACAACTCTCTCTCTCCACAAACCGAGACGTGAACAAAAAATTAACGTCGATGTGAAGCTGTTATCATCGAAACCTTTGCTCTATACAGTTCAATAAAGGCAAGTTCGCATCTACAAAAGACTCACCACCGCATCACAGCTAACAAACGGGAGAAAAAACCAGAATATGTGCGTGAGGAAAAAAAGGCTAAGATTTCCATGAAATGAACGTTCATACAAACTTCTCAAATGAGTGAAAACAAATTCAAGGTCATATGAATCGTTGGCTACAAAAACCATGTTTAATTTTCTATGGAGATTTGACTCGCAACTTATTCATCCAAGTTTTCCGGTCACAAAATTTATGGACTATCAAAAGCCCTGATCTCCAACCACTACATAATCCCTGTCACAACTGATGCGCAAATCTAAAATTTATTATAAAAAAAAATAAGATCTTTCTTCCCAAAATAAATTTTCTTCATGAACCCTAAGTCTGTACCATTGTAAGGAAACATTTTTAAAGCTAAAAACATTCCAATCTAGGTAAAATCATCACAAAAAATGCATGAACTGGAAATGTTTTGCAAATCATGTAAATGTTCCTAAAATATCAAATAAAATCAAATAGATCATGGATAGAATCCATATAAATGCATTAAACTACTCGTGTTTTCAATTATTTTTTAAAGTACACAAATGTCGATAAAAAATCACATAATTTAAGGAAATGTTTTTGAGATGTGAAAAAACATAGTTCATACCAATCAATTTAACAATCCATGCAAAAACTAAGCAGGTATGCCTTCAAGAAAATAAAACAAGAAAAACATATAATAAAATAAAAAATAGTCGTATTTTTTATCATACATTCTCTTTGCAAGTTGTTCATCCTAATTAAACACTATTACTGCATCAATGTTCAAAAACATCATAGAAATAATTCATCTTCAATATTTTCTCAAAGCTAAAATGTTTGTGATTGTGAGAAACATTCTAGAGGAGTGAATTTTGCATGAATCATAAAGTTGAAATCATGTATAAAAAATGAATTATTAAATAATTTTACAGTATTTTTCAATGAAAAACCATTTTCTATTGATTTGAAACCAACGTCAGTCTCTAAAAACACATTTAATGTTTGCTAGAAAAATAAAAGCAATTAATGTTTTACTTCATGACTAAAAATATGTGGAAATCTGTACGTTCTCTGAATTCTATGATGGACTCTCCATAACAATATTTGAGTTCCATCCTAATAAAATCTCCTCCACATGTACAATACTTATGAATGATTTTTAGGTAACAAATCCGAGATGAAAATGGAAACATATTCAAAGTGAAAATCAAAAAAATTTCTAAAAAATAGAATTAGTTTTCATGTATTAATGTAATCCCTTCCTAAAATTTACCATGAATGAAATTATTTCCATTACATGATTTATTGTGTACAAAGTCATAAACAAAAACTAAGATTTTTTTGAAGCCTTGATTAATAAAAATCCATGATGAAGGGAATTCATGGGAAACCAAACTAATTGTAGATAAACTAGAATCTTTAACTATTCACTTTCATTTTTTCATCAAATTGTATTATGATTTTATCCATGTTTCCAGCCTTTTCATTCATAATGCATGATGATTTTCATCTCCTTCTCAATTTGTGTATGCATACATTAGAAATTAGAGAATCCAAGATGAATTTACCTTTTCTTTTATTGAAGTTTAAACAATCCATTATGAACATAACTTTGGATGCTGTATTTGGGGTGTGTAGCAAGAGGGTCGCTTCGACCCTCCCTCCTTGCTGAAGCGAGGGGTGGTTGAGCACCACCCCTCGTGTCAACGAGGGCTGGTCGGCGGCCAGCATTTTGCTGGCTGCTAGCTACCTCGCTGCCACAGGGCTAGACGGCCGGCAGCTGGCCAAGCGACCGGCCGGCCAGCCACCAGCCGCCGATCGCGGCCTTGGCCTGATCGGCGGCTGAGGGCCCACAAGAGCCTCGAGGGCGAGGCCTCGTGGCCTCGTGCCCTCACCCCCGCTCGCCTTTCTCGCAAGCGAGCGAGCGAGGAAGAGGAAGGGGGACGAGGGACGAGAGACGAGAGGATCTAGCACAAAATCGCTAGCATGCCTTGCACGCAACGATTTTGTGCCAGAACGTCAAAATGTAAATTGAAGTTTGTTTGTGACACACTTCGACATAAAAACAACAAAACAACTCATGCAAACACACGATTTTTAGGTAAAAACCCCTGGTTTGGTTCCCAAAACTAGGGGTAAGGTTGAAAACGGATATGGGTGTCTGAAGTCTCGAAACATTTTAGTCTCCTCGCTGAGGGTCGTTGATGAGGATTGCCCCTCAGGCTTGCGAAGGAGGTAAATCCCTGACGTGTATTGAGAATGCTATTTTACGAACTTCGACGATGACTTCAGAGAAAGGGCTGGAGTTTCGACCCGTTCCAGTGGTTCTCAGAGCTAGATGACCCCCGCGACCAAGAGTTCAACAAAAACGGCGGCCACGACATACATAAAATGCTGCTTGCAACTACAAGCACTAGCAGAAACACTAGAAGGGACTACGCTATCTACACTTCAATGTTTGAAGCGCCGTAAAGTGCATTAGGAAGCTAGAGAAGAGCTTTGTTTTTTGGGGCTTTTTCTCCACAATCTCTCCTTACTTCCACAGGACCTAAGGGATTTTTGTGGGAAGAGGTGGGGAGTGCCCACTCCAAAACCACCAACTTTCTCCCCTCTCTTCAAGGTTCTGTCCTTCCCTCCTTCAACCAAGAATTGGGACAATGCTTCTTCCCAAGGCTAGGGGCTCTCACAACTTGAGGAAGCCATTAAAATGGGGAAGGATGACACCTTGAGGACTTTTAGCGACTTCCCCAATGCTGCGGGCTCAAGGAGGATGCCGCTAAGGGGCTCGAGATGGGGAAAGAAGACTCAAGAGGAGGCCAAGGAAGACAAGAAGACAGGAAGAACACAAGAAGTATGACAAAGGATTAGAGGAGTTGCTAGGAAATGTGTAATTCCTCTCTCATTCTTTGCCCTATCTTTATGAGCGGTACTCACACTTCTTGTCAATTCCTTGAATTGTATTTTTCTTTCCTAGAATCTAGTCATTACCAATTGGCGTGAGTCACGGCTTAGAAAGACAAGTTTCAAAACCCACGACCTTGTGCCAACGTGGTGGCCTAGGAAAATAGAATATAAATACATAATTGCCTCACTGATCGTGAGAGCAACATCTTAGGAGGCGATTCCTCCTTGTTGTGGGGTGATCCTCACAACGACCTTCACGTGGTAGTTGCACGAACGACGAGATGACAAGTGGCGGACCGTCCAAGAACAACAAGGGCAAGGTGGTAAGAGCCCCACCACGAGCACTCTGCAGACTCCAAATCTTTGGAGCCGCCGCAGCGAGCATGGTTGCCAACTCGAAGGCAACCGTCCCGCCTAAAGCAACCGTACCGCCTAAAGCAACCGTACTGCCTAAGGCCATCGTACCATCGAAGGCAATCGACGCCAACCTCGGCAACACCAAGAAGCGTGTGGAGGCCGAAAAAGTGCTCAACAAGCACGTCAAGGTCCATGTGGGCCACCCCCACAGAACGTACGACCGGATGGAGGAGAATCTCCAAGAGGACACCAACAAAAAACATGATGCCGACAATGGCAAAGGCGACGAGGGTTGCGACCATCGTCATCGTCGTGTGGCAAACTCCAACTGATTGCTCAAGAAAGATAAGTTGCCCGCCACATTGCCTGAAGCTGCCAACGGTAGCGAGACTGCCAAGAGCAGCTAGGGCGCTGATAGCGGTCACACGGGAAGTTCCGGTGAGAACGAGTTGGACGACAACGCCACAAAGGCAATTTGCGATGACCGTCGTAGGCACGCGGTGTTTGCTGCTAAGGTGGCAAGCTGACTGAAGATCACAACTGACGGTGGAGATATGGCACCACTCGAAGGAATCGGGGCGGACCTTGCCATGCATGATTGGGACGAATTCCTAGCACCAACAGAGTTTGCGATGAACAACTTGGTGAACAATTCCGCATAGTTCACACTGTTCGTGTTGACGTGTGGTCGGCATCCAGTGGTACCCACTTCATTGGTGAAGTGTGGGAGTACAGAAGGGCAGGTTCCTTGCACTGAAGCCTTTAGCGGGCGCATCGACTCCTTATTACAGGAGGCGAAGGGTCACCTTCAAGCAGCTTGGCAGCAACAAAAGGCATATGCTGACAAAAGCCGCCGGGAGGTCTCGTTTGACATCAGTGAAAAACTGTTGCTTAGCACTAAAATCCTTAAGCTAAAGTTGCAAGGGGTAAGAAAACTTCTACTGAAGTGGATTGGGTCATTTCCCATTGTGGGACGCATCGAGCAAGTGGCATGCTGATTGCTACTTTCGCTGAGCATGAAGATACATGACATGTTTCATGTGAGCCTGTTGGCTCCAACAGAGCAGACAAAATTGTTCAGCCGCCGCTAGCAGTCTTTGCTGTTGAAGGCCAATACGAGGTCCTTTGCCTACTTCAGCACCAAAAGCGTACTCTTTGGCCGTGCGTTGTTAGGGAGTACCGTTTTCATTTTGCCGGTTGTGGACCTGAACATAGTTTATGGGAGTTCAAATCTCGATTGTTCACAGGTGTGGTTAGCTAGTACTAGAGCGTGCTTGCAGCTTGCACAAATCGACGTGTGGTAGGAGGTACCACTTGAATGTGGAAAAAATGAACATAATTTGCAAAGGGCAGCATTCATGGCCAACGACCATAGGAGGTTGGGGACGCCCAACATGGTTGTCGCACGGACGCTCCAGCCTAGAGGAGGGAGGCCGCTAGCCGTGCTGACTTACAAGTTGTAGCTTAGGTCCAAGAACTATGCACGTGTTCATGTATAGCTGGTGATTGAAATTACTAATTTTCTTTCACAATGTTGATGACTCACTAACTCACAGCCGTACTTGTTCATGAACCGAGAGGGTTCATAATAAGTGGGGAGGAATACAACGGAAGGGCTGGTTGAGCCCTCCTTCCTCGCTGAAGGAAGGGGTGGTTGCGCACCACACCTTGCGTCAGAGAGGGCTGGCCGCCAGCCAGCATTTCGCTGACCGCCGGGTAGCTCGCTACTAGCTGGCTGAACGACTAGCGGCTAGCCAAGCGTCTGGCCGGCTTGCCGCCAGCCGCCGATTGCGGCCTCAGCTCGATCAGCCATGGAGGGCCCACGAGGGCCTCGAGGGCGAGGCCTTGTGGCATCGTGCCATTGCCCCCGCTCATCTTCCTTGCAAGCGAGCAAGCAAGGATGAGGGAGGGGGACGAGGGACAAGAGATGAGAGGATCTAGTGCGAAATCACCGGTGTGCCTCGCACTCAACGATTTCATGCCACAACGTCAAAACCTAAATCAAAGTTCGTTTCCGATGAACTTCAACATAAAAACAAGGGAATCACTTGTATGAACACATGAGTTCAAGGTTAAAATCCCTGATTTGGGTCCCAAAACTAAGGTTAAGGTTAAAAATGGATATGTGCCTCTGGTTATTTGAGATATTCGAGTCTCCTTGCTCCGGGTTGTCGATAACGGTTGCCCCTCAGTCCTGCAAAGGGGATAAATCCATGACACGGATTGTGAATGCTAATCTGCAAACTCCAACGACGACTTCAGAGTAGGAGTTGGAGGTTCGACCCGTTAAAGGTTGGTAATAATCATTTTTTGGTGATTTCAAACTTTAATACTTACTATGTTTTTATTGGGCTAAGGTTTTCAGGTAACATGTTTCCACAGAATGTTATAGACTCAAGATAACCCAAAAAATTCTTAGGTTAAGAAATAATGCATTCATCGGTTTGAGAAGAAACTAGAGATTTGTACATTGACTTTTAAAAGGGAATGAATTAGTGCTCCAAGGTTGAGGCCACTAATTTCACATGTGTATTGTGACCGGAACATTAGGATATAAATGATGCGAGTGAGGATATAAATGATAAACAAAGAAAAAGAATACAAAACACATAGCTAAGAAAGCAATTTTTTAAGCTCGTCTAACAAATGAGGTTGAACAAACAAGCGCATTTTCCTCTAGACAAACCCTCTTTGAATGATTTCGGATGAACTATGTTTGAGTGGAAAGGGGCCAAAAATCCATAAAAGCTTGCATCCCCAAGCAATTGATTGTGTGTAAAACAGAAAAAGGCCTAATTGCTTGATCACGGCTAAGAAAACAACATTTGTTTTTTTTTCCCCAGAATCGCAAGCCCTCGTGTTTTAACTTGAACCAATTTATGTTCATATGATGAATTACATCTTAGGCTTTGTGAATTGATTGACGCAATTACCCCTCTAAAGGACAAGAATTTGTATATTCCCAAAGATCAATACACGGAAATCTTCTTTCAATGAGTGTCAAACACAGTAAGAAAGGGCTTTGTCATTGTTTATAAAACATCATTATCAACATTTCAACGCTTCATGTCATGCGGAGCAAACATTGCAATTGTTTTAGCATATTTTATGCACTTTTATGACTAGCACATACATTGTTGTTACAATTGGTCATTTGTAAACTGGTTTGATTTAGTACAAAAAGGGCATCCAAGCAAATTAAAAAATTATTCTGATGTATGGAAACTCTCCTAACAACAAACACAGTGCATACATAGTATTTTCATTCCAAAAGGAAGAAAACATATCAGAATAAAGAATGGAAAAAACAATAAATGGAACAATTGTGACCATTTTTGTGCAAAAAAGGATGAACTTGGAAACAAATATCAACTGAATGCAATCATGAGATTTTGGTACGTGCCATTCAGATTTTTCAACATGGAACCTGGAATTAGAATTGTTTTTGCTTTCAACCTATTTTTTTACGCATCCAAGTTTTTTTGTAATCAATGTATGCATTTCATGGATGCACATGTAAAACATTTGTATTAAAAATCCAAGAAACTAAAATGAAGTTCAAAATCAATCGTAATCATGTAAGATTCTTTTTCTGGCGCCCTATTCCCATGGCCTTATAGTGGTTATGAATTCATTTGTCTCAAAACATGGCATGTATTAAATGGAACATGTATCAATCATTGGCAAATGTATCCAATGTTCTTGGTCTACGAGCAAAGTGATGCCAACCGATGTTAAAACATCACAACAAAGGCATGAGCTTGTTTTGAAAATGCATGAGAGAAAACATCTAGCACAAAATCTCATGTCTAATGTATGCCATGGTGAAACAACATCAATCTCAGAACTCGCTATCGTAGTTGTCACCTAGCATGTATGGCAATCGTTCGGCCACAATAGGTGAATACAATGCTTTTCTAAAAGCACTACGTGGTTTTCCTCGCAACATTGGCCTTCTGACCAAGGTTCCATTAGAGAAATTATTTTAGCCAAACCGATATGGAAATAGCTGCTACATCAAGTAAATGATGTGGACATTGGTTGCGCCAAGGAAATGGGTATGGTTTATCTATTCTCGGTTGTAGAGATTTAACTTTCAATCATTTCACTTGGCCACTCTATAACCACAACCATGGTGACCATACCCATGACACCTATTTGCATGCAAGACCTGTCAAAAAAACTGTTGTCCATCACATGGTGATTTTCAATAAACAAACATCTTAAACCAACAAGCATCCGTTCTCATGGCCTCTCAAGTATAGGCCTCTCCGATGCATTGGGATCTAGTATAGCATTTCGAATAAGCGATAAAAGGTAGATAAAACTCTGCGTTAAAGGAAGGCTTGAAACAAGAGCCTCCCACAATCGTTTCCCTCAATGATTCATTTGTGTACAAGTATATCCCTTACCAATACATTTCATACCATCCAAATTCTTTTCCTTTCTTCTTCTTCTTTGTTTCATAGGCGGCATAAAACAATAGCATTATTTCACCTTTCAAAGATTTCTTCATCTTTCTGTTGAACTTGGTAGTACTAGGGGGACGTGGGAGGAGACAGGAGATGAGGGGTTGCGGGTGGAGTCAACTCGGTCTCGACTCCTGTGAGGGCGAACGTCGAGGGAGTTAGCCGCGGGGCTAACAGTCGCTCTCGACTGTGAGGGGGAGGACGCTCTCGAGGGCTGTGAGGGGGAGAGCTTTCAAGAGCTGAGAGGGGGGGGATCAAGGCGGAGTGACTTAGTCATCAGAAGAGATCACGACGTGAAAATCGTATCATTTTTGGAAAAGAATGAGGTCGACGGAGGAGCGAGAGTGACCCCTATCGGGTCGCCCTTGCTCCCCAGATTGCTATTCGCCTTAGAATGTGGCAAACCACATAAGGGGTGCATAGGGCACCAGCGTGCACAATGTCTCGTGCGACCCAAACGGGGTGACGCAACGAGGCCTACGTCTTGTAAGAAGTTAGCACAACCTCGCATGTCAGACAAGAAGTGAGACTAAACTAGGCTAGCTAACGCAAGTAGTCACAGAAGTGTTTACTACTTTAACACGATAGTGCAAGCAAGGGTGCATGTCCCAAGCAAAGAGCTTGAACGTCACACCACAAGCCCCAACAACGCAGAGCAGCACGGAGGAAGACGGCAGGCACAAGGCATCGACGGACGGAGCACGCCAGGCGACACCATCGCGGAAGTGCACGGCCGAGAGGAGCGTACGTGAGAGGCACGGCTAGGGGGACTGCGCGAGGAGAGCCCGGCCAGAAGCACCCTGCTAATGACATCCCACCAGGAGTACCACCCCCGTAGCGCCTGTCCAAGACACCCCACCAGGAGCACCGCACCAGTAGCACACCATCAGAAGCATGCCACCGCGGCTCCCGCCACCAGCCCCCACCCAAAAGCACCCGGCGAGGAACACCGAGTCGCCACACCCCTGCCAGGAGCGCCAGGCGGCGACAAGCGGTAGTCCCGACGCGCGCAGCGAGGAAGGGGAGAATTGAGGACCTCTGGTGTCGGCCCTCATCGGCGACGCACGGCCCCAAGACGAGGCGCCACCGCGAGAGCGTCAAGGACCTGCACATGACCGAGCAGAGGCACAGAACAGACGAGGGGCAACAAGAGAGAGGAAACGGAGGGGGGGGAGGGGGGGACGACAAGGGGCATGGGAAGAAACCGAGGAGCGAGACGAGCCGGTGGCGAGGGGCGGTGGCGACGAGGGAGGTCAGAGGACAACAACCTGCTGGCAGCGGAGGGAGAGGGGAGATATGAGAATAGTAGGGATACAGTCATCAAGCGAATGACCAGAGAACCCTCGCAAGCAGCAGGGGACAGGGGAGGAAGAGGAGGGAGAAGAGTCAGTCAGCCGGGAGCAAGGTGCGAAGGCCGACTACGGCAATGCTGGAGGCAAAGGCAGGCTGGTGAAGGGCCTTAGTAAGGAAGTTGTCAAGCTGAAACTCCGCTGAGATGAACCGCAGGCACACGTCGCTGGCGGCAACAACGTTGCGGACGTAGTGGTGCTCGATGTTGATGTGCTTTGTGCGACGGTGAAGCGCACCTGCATTCCTGGAGATGGCCAGACCGCTCTCATTGTCAGTGTACAGGGGCACGGGTGGCGTGGGGAGATGGAACTCGCCAAGGAGAAGGCGGAGCGACACAGCCTCAGCGGCGGCGCTACCCAGGGCCATGTACTCAACCTCTCCCATGCTCCGAGCGACGCAACCCTACTTGCCGCTGCGCCAGGAAACGACGGCGGCACCGAGAGGGAAGACGAAGCCACTACGGCTCCGAACTTTTGCGTCACGGGCGTAATCGCTATCAGCGTAGCCCTCAAGGAGCGGCACACCCGAGACGGCCGCAAAGGCGAGGCCGGTCCGGGCAGAGCCAATGACATAGCGTAGGACATACGCAGCCGCACGGAGATGTGCCGTGCGGGGCTCTTGGGCGTACTGAGCAAGGACGTTCACCGCACAATCGATGTCTAGATGAGTGGTGCCTACAAGGTACGTGAGGGCCCCAACGATGGACTGAAAGGCGACGGTGGACTCGAGCTCGCCAGACGCCGTGTCGTGGGTGACCCGGAGGGCAAGCTGGGTACCCGGCGGCATGGGGGAGGAGGCCGCGGGGAGAGGCCGCGACAGGTCGACAATGGAGGAGAATCAGTTGACAAGAGTAAGGACGAGGCGCTCTTGGTGAACAAGGAGGCAGCCAGGGAGACGCTTGAGCTACATCCCGAGAAACATGGTGGCGAGGTCGAGGTCTTTCATACGGTACTTCGAGGAGAGGAGGCCCTTAGCCGCGACGATCGCAGTGGAGGACGGCGAGGTGATGAGCAGGTCGTCGACGTACACCAAGATGAAGGCAGGCACCACAGAGATGCTGCCAATAAAGAGGGAAGGGTCGGACTGACTGGGACGGAAGCCGCCACGGACAAGGGTGGAGGTGAGCTCCTCGTTCCAACAACGAGGGGATGGGTGGAGGCCGTAGAGCGCCCGAGGGAGGCGACACACCTTCGTGGAGCCGTCGGAAAAACCGGGAGGCTGAACCATGTACAGCTCCTCATGGAGGCGGCCGTGAAGAAAGGCATTGTTGTCATCCATCTGGTGAACCTCCCACTGGAAGGAAGCGGCCACACAGATGACGACGCAACTGGTGGTGAAGCGACCGACCGGAGCGTAGGTTTCACCGAAGTCAACGCCAGGGACCTGGGAGTATCCCTTGGCAGTGAGCCGAGCCTTGTAATGATCGAGCGTACCGGTAGCGGTGAACTTTCGACAAAGATTCCATTTGGCCTTGATCGCCTTGCGACCGGGGGGAAGGTCAGCGAGCTCCAAGACCCCATGGTGAGAGAGTGCAACTAACTCGGCAAGGCACGCTGCATGCCTGACGGCGACGTCGGGACGGGACAGGGCCTCGGCAAGAGTGAGAGGGTCGGAGGCATCAGCAGGCGAGGGAGAGGAGGCCGCAAGAGGGGCAGAGGAGTTTACGGCAAGGATGCGAGCGACAGTCGCGGGAGCGCCAGCAAAGCGGTGGTCAGTGCAAGCATCCACCGCTCGGCGGAACTCAAGGTGAAAGTAGTGACAGCCGTGAGTGTGACCGGGGTGAAAGGTGTACGGATATAGAGGGCGGGGGCCAGAGGCGGAAGGCAGGGAGGAGACGGGGCACAAGTCCGGGCCAGGGGCCATGGCAGAAGGGGTAGGCAGCAATGCGAAGGAAGGGGAAGGGGGAGAGGCT
>SZWC01002497.1:0-19810 GCA_023375785.1 Penium margaritaceum | reverse complement strand
GGGGGGGGGGGGGTAAGTGCTAGTCAGACAGTGCCAACGGAACTAATCAAGGCTTAAGGCTTCCTTGAATGTACAATCAGATTGTGGACTTGAAATGTAAAGGAAAAAACATACAACATCAACTGAAGAATGGGGTCAATCCATCAGGATTTGAGGAAGGTACGCCTTGCCAAAGGTTGGTCTGGTCAAGAGGAAAACAAGTGACGGGAATTCATCCCCAAGGACCAAGGCTTGACCCTCCGAAGATCCAACAAGGCCAAAGTACGCCTTGTGGCTCATAGTCAATGAATCAAGTATCATTGAAGGCCAAGGGCACTTTGGAATGGCTTCCCGATCTGTGTTACTTCCAGCAAGGGCGCTTTGGGCGGCTATCACTGCTGCTAGTAGTACTGCCAGCGGCAGATTTCCGTGGTTCACGGAAACGGCCATATCTCGGCCATTTCTTCACAGAATAATACAATTATTGTTGTGTTAGAAAGCTGGGAAGATGGGCTACCTGTTTTTGAGGAAATATTTCTCATCCCAGGCCTGTACAGAGCCGCACATGGCACGGCGACCTCGGGTCGCCTACGATGTGTCATCATGTACATATGGTCTTGTATGTTGACATTTGAATAACAGGTGCAGTTTACTCCCATTGTGCTACACATGTTCCCTTGCTCCCCCAAAACAATCCTACACTTCTGCAAACCCGAGAAGGTGTGCACTGGCCTCCCCTTGGTTGTCATTGCTGCCGGACCGTGCCTACACCATGCGGTTGAGGCTAGCACGCCGCGTCTGGTTTACACCCATAGTCTGTTGTAACATGTCAGTCTGGTTCTAACGCCTTACAAGGTGGCTTCTCACCACCTTGTCATACCAGAGGAACAGTCCTCAGATCCTCTCCCTCGTGTTGCTCCGCATCACCCCACACGCTTCCACCACCTCTTCCTAGAGCATCTTGAATGAATTTGTCCTTGTACGTTGGTCTGTGCTCAGCTTCATGCATGTTGGAATCCCTCCCTTAGCGCAAGTTGTATTTGTCTTGTGTTCCTCTGTCACGCCCTCGCCCCCTTCCCATGTGGCTTGTTTGCTTGCATCGGCTTCCTCTCCCTTACTTGGCATCTACTCCTCCCCCCTCCCGACCTTGTCAAATCCATGGGCTTCGCCTCCACCTCCTCCGATATCTCTCTCGTCCCATCCATGCAGCTTATGTTACGAGCTTTCTCATCTTGACTCTTTTTCTCCTTCTTTCTCTTACTGCTTCTAGACCCTCCTTGTTCCAGATGGTGTCATTCTGTGCTGCTCTCCTCAACCTTTTCCTTGCCTATAGTGGCCTCCCCTTCTCCCTCTTCCCGTTTTTACCTCTTTGGTCCATTTTTTCTTGGTCGACCTCCATGCCTGCCGGCACCTGAACTTGGCCCTCCCTGCTCCCTTGCTCCAGTGCTTTCTTCCCTTCTATGCCTTTTGGTGACCCCTGTTATTGCACGGTGTTTACATCCTGATGTCTTGTTCCCTCTTGTTCTTCTACTTGGATTGCCGCCTGTTGCTTTTTCCAAATCTATCTACCCCCGCACCCCCCATGCTCGCGCTCACCGACACCCAAGGGAAGGGAAAGATGAGCAGAGTGAGAGGGAAGGCGGTGGAACCCCCACAACTGCTCGCTGCTAGTGCCGACGCTGGCTGGGCACGTGCGAGGCCTCGTCTCAGCTTTGGCACCCAACGTGACCAGCTGACGTGTGGGGCCGCCATTGTATTCAGCTTTTTCCTCCCCCAATTGGCCATGTGGCACAGCCTAGATGGGACCGTTGGATAGCTCTAGTACAGGGCTGTTCAACGGGGCCACTCGCGCCTTGAATGGTTGACGGTGGAGGCAGAGTGGGCCCGCCTTGGCCCGGCATACTTGCTGATGTGAGGAGTCCGCCGGCCTTTTTGGCTTCTTTCTCCCCCTGTCTGCCACGTGGTGGTGTCAGAGTGGTGCCGACGTGTAGCTCTTGTCAAGGGCTTACCCGTGGGTACTGTATAAAATTGCCCCTGCCATGGATGCCGTTTGCTGTTTTCCTGGTTTTACCATTGGAAAACAGTTGGATATCTGATCTGATTGCAGATTTGGAATTTTTAGATTTTGCTATGTGGTTTTGAGCTTTCAGTTGCTCAATTTGGTGTAGAATTCAGGAAGTTAGCCCATCTGAGGTTTGGGTGGTAGGTTGGTGGAATTTGGGTGTCCATCATTGGTGACAGGACAATTCCACCACCAGTGGTCCAAGTTTGACTTCCATGAGGTCCAAAGGCACGGCACCTGAGCCATAAAGGAAGGGATGTGGGAGGTTTCTTGGACCAGGGCAAGCCTCCCCCCACGTTGGAGGGCCAGGAAGGGTGCTTTGACAGGCCACCATCGAAGCACCTCCCATTGCTCCCGTTCGTGGGCATGGTGGGCGGCTCCGCCATGGATTACTCCAACGGTCGTAGCAGAGGCTCTACTGCTCCATTTTGGGCATGCCTGGATGCGTTGGAAAGCTCAGTTCCCTGGCTAAAACAATCAAAATTATCTCACCAAAACATCTAGCCATTAACAGTCTTCAGCCTTTCTCAGTATTTGCAACCTGATTTCTGCCCGAATTCTGCTCCCCTAGTGTTGTGGCGACCCAAAGCACACACCTCCCTTGGAAGTGACTTTGCAGAAAGCAGTCGTGGACACTTGCTAGATCATAGCATACCAAGACATCAGTTTTGAAAAAAAGGTTCTGAACCCACAGCCCTTATCTACCTGCCAAGACGTTCACAGCTTTTGCAATGCACGGGTGTGTTGTTCCGGACGACTTCGCCGTTGCAATTTGAAACTTTCCACAGTAGAAGTTCAACATGGCGCAGAAAACAGATTCCTCGCCCATCCAAAAGTACATGGACAGCCCTGGATTTGGGCTGTGGTGGTTGTATTCTGAGATCCACCTCACACACAAGGGACCGCTGGAGCTTCTGAAGGGCACGGAGGTTCAAGGTGCGAGCGCAACGAACAAGGAGAAGATGACCTTCGCTCATACTGTTGGCACTACACGAACCTTAATGGGGCTATATTCATGTCTGCGATTTGGTGGCAGATGTATAGAAGAAGCTCTGCACCATCCACCAATCAACATCCCTAGCCGACAAGATCTTTGCTAATGAAGTGACTTTTGACGTTGAGGATCAAGGAGGGTGAGGACTTCACTTCTACCATGCAATAGATTGAGTCTCTTGCCTCACAATGCAATGATGTGGGGTGGAAGACTGACACAAAGATACAAGTGATGGCGCTCCTCATGGCTCTACTCGAGAGTTGGAGCCCTTTCATCACCGTATTGGGAGGTTGGGAGGAGGATAAACTCACATATATTGTAGTCGTCGAGTACATCTGTAACGATGTGTAATTTCGCAGTGGTGGCAAAAAAATTTCATCCTCAATAGCCCTGGATACCACAATTCAGGGTGGCAGTAGCTGCGACAAGCAAGGCGGCGGTAAAGGCAACATAAAAAAGGGCGCCAAGGAGGATGCATGTCATAACTGTGGCAAGGAGGGGCATTGGGCCAAGGAGTGTCCGGAGGAGGCGCAGGCCAGGGGCAAAGGCGCCAAAGGCAAGAAGCCATTCCTCAATGGCACGAAGAACCACAACTACAAGGGTGCCAACTGGCACTGCCTTGACTCAGGTGCGGATGAGCATACCCAAGTCAAGAACGTGGGGTTCATTAACTAGACCAAGTCTGCCAAGTCCATGGTTTTCGGCAACGACAAGGTCGAACCTGCGGCCGGCCAAGGTGATGTGGACATGGAGGTGGTGGTTGGTGGAAAAAAGGTGCAGAGTATTACAAAAAACATGCAACATGTCCCTGGCTTGGACGACATTTTGTGTGTGAGCCGCTTGACGGACAAGGGGTATGAAGTGCTCTTCTCCAGGACAGGTGCAGTCGTGCGGATGGATGACAACGGCGAGGTCGTGCCCAAAGTGAAGTGCAAGGGAGCCCTCTACATTGTTGAGACAAAACTCAACCCCTTGGCAGCAGACGTATCAGAATCACAAGCACGTGCCATCAACCTTGCCAAAGGTGGGGAAGCAAACCTGCAGCTATGGCATTGGTGGCCGGGGCACTCGTCACCCACAGTTGTGAAGGAGATAGCAAAGCGCGACATGGTTCTCGGCCTCAACATCACCGGTGCAGCAGACGCAGTAGCAGATTTGGCAGATCAAATTGCAAGCCTTGCATCGCAGGCAAGGCGAAGCACAAGCTGTTTGAAGACAGAGAGCTGCGGGCCAAAAACCTGCTTGAGATCGTGCACAGTGATGTATGCGGACCGATCAAGACGCCGTCCATTGGGGGAGCACAATACTTCTTCACCTTGATCGACGTCTGCAGCAGATAATTCTATGTCTACGTCCTGAAGCGGAAAAGCAAGGTGCTGGACCGGCTCAAGAAGAACGTCGCAATGGTGGAGAGGCAGACTTGTTGCAAGGTCAGAGCGCTACGCAACGACAATGGCGATGAGTATGTGGGTTGCGGGGGGTAGCTGAAGGAGCAGGGGACTGAGCGGAAGCCGACCACTCCATACATACCTCAATCTAATGGTGTTGAGAAGCATGCCGATGAGACGATACTCACAATGGCACGGATTATACTCGTGGTCGCTAAACTGCCACGGAGCCTGTGGGCTGAGGCCGTGAGCATGGCATGATACATCACCGACCTCAACCCAATGGCAGTGCTAAAGGGGAGGGGTGACTGGAAGATACCGCAGGAGGCATGGAGTGGGTACAAACCAAGCATGGAGCACTTGAAGGCGTTCGGATGCAAGGCGGACGTGTTGGTACAGGCCGCACAAAGAAAAAAGTCCAAACTAGACCTGCATACAAAGGTGTGCGCGTTCCTCAAGTACGAGAGTGCGCTCAAGGCATACCGTCTCTTTGATCCACGGATGCAAGACGTCATCACTAGCCACAAAGTCACGTGTGATGAGCAGCAAAGCTACTGCAGCAGTAGGTACACCATCGACGTAGCACACTCACCAAAGCAAGGAAAGTGGTTTAAACCTCTTAAGCATGAGGAGGAGCTAGCTGTTGTAGATTTCGATGACGGGCCTTCCGAGAACGACAATGTTGGAGCGCAGTGGGGCAATGCAGCAGGTCCTCCTGCCACTGGAGTGCAGGATGCAGCAGCCGATGCGGGGGAACCCGCGGACAACGTTAAAGCAAGGCAGTAGCAGGACCAGCAGCTAGTGTCGCCAAGGTCGCCGCATCATAGCCAAAAGCAGCGGAATGCTGCAAAGCGATACGATGCAAGCACGGGCCGCTGAGTTGGCATGGCACGGTGCATGATGGTAGCCACAACGGAGCCAATGACCATGCAAGAGGCACTTGCACAGCCTGACGGCAGCAGCGGGGCAAAGCAATAAAATCTGAACATTCGTCCCTTGCTGAGAATTGCATTTGGGAACTGGTGGATCGGCATGAGGGGCCAAAGGTGATCACATCCAAGTGGGTCTTCAAGGTGAAGCTCACCAAGGAAAACAGTTTTGAGAAGTAAAAGGTATGGCTGGTGGTAAAGGGGTACAAGAAATGGAAAGGCAAACATTACGATAAGACGTTTGCACCTGCGCCAAGTTCACAAGTCTCCTGATGATCCTCTTGGTGGCAGCTGAAAAGGACATGGAGATCTACCAAATGGATGTCAAGACGGCATACCTGAAGGGTATCATTGATAGGGATATGTACCTTGAGGTGCTGGAGGGGGTGGATGCGCAGAAGGGAAAGGTGTACAAGTTGCGGAAGGCCTTTTGCGGAATAAATGAGGCGCCCAGGTACTGGAATCAGCAGATGTATGGCTACATGGCAGAGCTGGGCTTCAAGCACTATGAGTCAGACCACAGTGTGTACATGCGGCGCAGGAAGGGACTCCATCAGATTGTTGCACTGTATGTGGACGATCTGATCCTGTGTTCATCAGATCTGGCGGCTTTGCAACAGCTTAAAGAATAGCTGAGAAACACATTTAAGATTACGAAAATGGGGAAGCTATATTTCTATCTGGGGTGAGCAGCACACGGAACTGGAGGACGTGCACGCTTGAGCTGGGGCAGGCCAAGTACATGGCCGATGTCCTGATGCAGTACAACATGGAGCACTGTAAACCTGTGGGTAGTCCGGTCTCCACGAGCATCGAGCTGAGTGCGGCTATGGCACTGCAATTTAAAGAAGATAAGGAGGACATGAGGGAGGTGCCCTACCAATCTATGGTGGGCAACCTGGTGTATGCCATGGTGGCGACTTGGCCATACTTGGCCTACGCGGTGGGTCAGGTAAGCAGGTATCTGGCCAACCTTGGACCACTACACTGGATGGCCGTAAAGCGCATCCTCTGGTACTTTCAGGTAAGGCGGCACTCGCGCCTAAAGTACGACGGAAAGGGGAAATCAGATCCCTTGCGGGTATTCTGCTACACTGAAGCCAGTGTTGTCCTCGGGGTCTGTTGTGATCCGATCAAAAATGGCCATGGCACCCTGATGCACATAGATGGGGCATCGGTGTGGGGTGATGGCGCTTTTTACACGAAATGTATTTCCGTGGTCAACATGCGTGGGAATCTCGCATGTGACTTTGGTCTCGGCACTTTTTGAACACTCCAGGCGTGCGGATTCAGGTCAACGCGTGTACCTTATCACCAGAGTTGATGTTGCATGACGTTCCCATGCCCTCATCCACTGAATGTGGACACAAGAACATCCTGCCAATATCCACATGGCAGACTATGCATGAAAGTTGAGGACATGTCACTCCATGTGGACGTTTCAGATTCCTTGGTAAAGTCCGTCGTCCAACAGGGGCTGCCATGTCACTGTGGTTTAAAAGGCGTGGTGCACGATTGATTTTAATGAACAAGTCCTTCATGTTTATAGAAAACCTTGCGTTCTTTACATGGTTTGAGGTATGTATTTCTGATGTATGAATGTCGTTGTCAGAGAAGACAAGAAGGTTGAGAAGTCAACCGTTCAAACTCTGAACTACTGAATCTCAGCGCCAATTCCACATGGCTTCATGCACCCAACCATTCTGATCCTTGAACATCAATTTGTGCATGAATTCCGTCCCCATTCAGTGATAATCAGACAGATCGATGTCCACTGGACATCAAGCAATGGGCAATGTCCATTGATCAACGCAGACTGCCTTTCCAACAATCCGATCTGCCAGATGGCCATCATCAACCAACGATAGCTTGTCAGCCATTGGGACAGGGCTACTGAGCAGTTATCCATCTATGATGGGTGCCCGCTTAGCTGATGGGCCATCAGCGATTGACCGATGGCACTCGGATGGCCATCGGCTGTCAGCCGACGGCCAACGGAGAACTCCAAGAGGTTGCTCAAATTTCAGACACAATGACTCGCTCTGTTCAGTGTCAATTCCCAACACTTAGGTCGTGGAAGAGGCCCAGAGGCCTCATCCATGTGAGGGCATCATGCCGCCCAAGAAGGGACCCGCAAGCTCCTCGTCAATAGTTGGGTCATCGACTGTGCAGGGCTCCTCTACATAGGGTTCCATCCTCCAATTCACCCCAGAGGACTTCAATCCTCCTCCCGTGGGACGCCTCCATGGGGATTTCCTCACACTTGCACTGTCCCGCCACTGCCCGTGCCAACCCCTGCCAGGCGTCCCAGATTTTTCGTTCGTTCTTGCGGAGTCACTTTGAGTGGCACATGTGACAGAACCAGGGGACACTTTGGAGAAGCAAACTGGGATGTCGGCTGTTGCGACTATCCTCCTCTGCTTGCTTGTGATGCACTCAGCTTGGAGCGTAAGCCGTGACCACCACATGGATGGAAGCCGGTGAGTCCAAGGCTGTACAATGGGCTTGGGGACAGCTGGGGGACAAGCCAGAAGCCATTCGCATGGGCAACGCTTTGGGAGCAGCATGTGTGTGCAGCGGCCTTGGAGCAGGTTGAGCTTCTTGCCAAAGATGATGACAACTACGGACTGCAGCTGGAGGCTCAGCAGCAGACACCACCACCACGGCAGCAGCAGCAGCAGCAGCACGTGCTCCATAAGCCATCATCACAGGAGAAACCTCCCTCTTCGTAGATGGAGGCGGGACTGGTGCAGACGGGCATGCGTGTGCATGTTGACACAACAACCAATAATGCCTGCCAGATGGCAATTGCAAAGCTTATGGAGTGTAGAACTTCCAGTCTTCTTCTACAGAGAGCCATTACTCTTGGAAGTAGTGCAGACTGCATGGAGCACGACGCCAAACTTTCGCCCACCTGACCACGGCAGGGTGGTGTCCGAGCTGCTGCCAAAGCTGGATGTGGAACTTAGCAGGTTGATGCATTGCTGAAGCAGGGCTGGCCCATCTATGGGGTCTCCCTTGAAGTGGACGAGTGGGCTGACATGCAGCAGCGTCCAATTTACAATGCAATGGCAGTAAATGCCAAGGGAACTTACCACGTCTTCTCCAAGGATGCCAGTAGCATGATTTGTAACGCAGACCATGTGTCCACTATCATTGAGGGTGCCATTGTTGCGGTGGGGGCATAGCACGTCGTGTCCGTTGTCTGTGACAACACCGCAGTCAACAAGCAAGAATTTGAGAACCTGAAGACAAAGTACCTGGGAATCCTATGGCAGGGCTGCTGTGCCCACAATGTGGATCTTGTGATAAAGGATGTTTGCAAGAGTGATTGAGTGGCTGGGTTTCTGACCAGAGTGGAGTGCGTGGTCAACGTTTTCTGCAACAACGACATGCCCCGTGCATGGCTGAAGCAGCAGAGTGGGGGGCAAGTACTACTTTTGCACTGTGACACTCGTTTTGCATCAGCCCACATCGTCACACAGTGCCTGCTTGACATGCGGCCCTTCCTCCTCGAACTTGTGAGCTCTGAAACCTGGAAGGAGATGGGTAGAAAGAGAGATGGGGCATTTAAGCAGAGCAAGAAGGAGGTGCAAAAAACCGCGCGTTGCCATGTTTTCTGGCTGTAGGTTCACCAGCTCCACGACCTCTTCAACCCACTTGTTGAGGTACTCCGCATTGTAGACTCCCGGGTGGGACTGCAGGCAAAATCTACGAAGGGATACTTGACTGCACGACAGCATTGAAGGCCTTGAGCAAGCCCAGAGGCCGCAGGCCAGCACGCGTTGCAGTGCAACATGTAAAGCTAGCCGTGGACAGGCTGAAGGAAAGGTGGAAGAAGGATATGACATGCCCTTTGTACACGACTGCACGCCGTGTGCATCCCACACACTTCGGAAATGACTTAGGGGGCAATGTCAGCATGGCTGCAGGTTCGGCACAGGTGGTGGAGGCCCTCTTCCCTGCACCGAATCAGGCTGATTTGCAAAAGGAGGTGGAGGACTTCCTACTCAGCCGCGTCATTGTGGAGGTCATTCCGGTGACTACTCGATGCATGAGCGGGAGGCGTGGGCAGCAGTGGGCAAGGTGGTGGCGAAGGAGTTGCAGCAGTATGAGTGGTCCTCCCTCCACCTCGTTCACTTGCCTATTCTGCGCGAGCTCTCCATCAAGCTGCTCTTTCAGCCATGTGCCTAGTCTGACTGTGAAAGAATCTTCTCCACTTACCAACTGATCCACACTGCGCGCCAAAACCGTCTCCGTGTGAGGACACTGGAAATGCTGGTGTGCTGCAACGTGGGACTCCACAAGCACTACAAGCATACAAAGCCATGCTGCGGACGTGACATGAACTGGATTGAGGCTGAGGACTCCGACAGTGAGGATAATGGTGAGCTGGTGCCAGATATTGAGGAGGAGGAAGAGGAGGATGTAGATGGAGAAGCAGAGAGTGACGATGATGAGATGGAGGAAGAAGAGGTGTACGTGGAAAAAGAGGAGGATGAGGAGGGAGGTGGAGGAGACGCACAAACCAACGAGCAACAGCCACGCCACACTGGGCTGGCCGAGGATACTCCATCCTACGAACGTCTAGTGCACACTTGTGCCATGGTGGAGGAGGACATTGGTCATCCCTCAGATGATGCTGATGCTAATGCAGGCAAAGCAGATGGAAATTCTGGCGGTGCCGATGATGTTGATGGCAGTGCAAGCTATGCTGGCGATGAAGCTCGCAAAGATGTTGCTGGCGGTGCTGATGATGCTACAGGTAATGTCGATGGTGATGATTCTGCTGACAATGCTGCTGATGCTTCTGACGCTGATGGAGATGCTGGTGACACTGCTGATGCTGGTGATGAAGCTGTTGAAGACGCTGCTGGAGATGCTGCTCATGATGGTGCTGGGAATGCAGCTGTGGCTGGTGCACTTGCTTCTGGTAATGTTCCTCTTGCAGTTGCAGGTACACATGATGTTGGTGCACATACCAGCAGTAGCAAAGAAGCAGGTGGGAAGGGAGCTGCTGGTGAAAGAGGTGCTGCAGGTGGCTGTTGAAACATTTGCCCCTCCGCATGCCCAAGTGCGGCGCAGGAAGGCGTTAACGAGCCGCCAGAAAGAGGAAACTCCGCGCCAGCAGTTCTGGGGACTCAAGGATTGCTTGGATCCTAAAATGGATGACTGCAACTTATGGTTAACAAGTCGCTGAATCAACTGGAAGTTGTTTCACCGGAATCGGACAAGTATCAAGGGAGATATGGCCTTCCAAAGTTGGGGTGAGTGCAACGATTCTGGGAGCCGGTTGCGACTCGAAATCCGGTGGACAATCGACTGGACCGAGTAACAGAAGAACCATCTGGATGTTTTGCTTTGGAAGGTCTGCTGAGGCGTACTTTGGATAATCCACCGGATCCTATACTGCAGTTTGTTACTAAGGGACTTCGCCAAAATCTTGGCTCGGCGTCCAAAACTCAGTAGTACATTTTGTTACTCGGGCACTTGGTCGAAATTCTGACTGCAGGTCCATGGATAGGTTTCAAACCTCGTCACACCCCATCACCAAACTTGACCCAAAAGTGGAGGAGGCGCATGGAAACACTGCGGAGAAACCCTACACCACGTGCAATAGGATCTGCACCTTGGGAAAGGAGCTTCCCACGTGAAGGAAGGCGCCACGGCGTGTGGCGGCGTCAAGCTTCTGTGGTGGGTGAGACCTGTGCTTCAACAAGCGTAACTTGGGCTACGCTTGGCCGAATCACGCGCAATTTGGTGCGTTGGAAAGCTCATGACTAGCCCTAAAATTTTTGTGATGATGTTGATGTATAAAAACTAATACAAAATCGTGTTTTTCCCTTTGCAAAAGTGACTGTCTCTAATTGCCTGCTCACATAGTGTAAGGCGATGAGAAAGCTCACGCTCAGTCTCAGATCTGGCCAAAGCAGAAGACGTAAACTACCAAGAGATGATCAGAAGTCCTTCGGGACCGCATCCCATGGATTCCCTGACAAGGGGTTATGGGCCTACTTGTCTCATAGCCTCCAACGTTCACGTCTTCCGCAGCGCACGAGACCGTCATTTTAGACGTCACCGTGATGTTTTGAGAATCCGTTCGAGTAGGAGCTACGCACATGGCGCAGAAGAAGATGCAACCAATTAAGAAGTATGTGGTTGGCCCAGGCTTTTGGCTCTGGAGGTGGCAGTTTGAGCTGCACCTCTCGCAAGAGGGGCTAATGGAAGTCATGTTGGGAAAGGGGGTGTTAACAGAGGCGACTGCTATGGACGCAAAGAAGCAGGCCTTTGAAAAGAAGAACATGGAGGCGCTCATGCTCCTTGAGTCCGGGACAGCTGAGTTGCAGTGGGGCTAGCTCCAAGGCCGCAAGCTGGCAGCCAAAGCTTGGAAAAAAGTCTGTGCCATCCACCAATCCAAGTCACTCACAAAAAAAATCTTTGTGATGAAGCGGCTCCTAACAGTGAGAATCGAGGAAGGAGATGATGTCATCTCCGCAATGCAGGAGATCGAGTTGCTCACCTCGCAATGTAATGACATGGGGTGGAAGAGCAACACGCAGCTGTAGGCAATGGCCCTCCTCATGGCCCTACCTGATAGTTGGGGTCCACTCATCACTGTCCTTGGAGGATGGTCAGAGTACAAGCTCACCTATGGCGTGGTTGTAGAGTACATCCGCAACGAGGCACAGCGATGGAGCTGCGGGGAGTCCTCGTCTTCCTCATCGACCCTCGTCACCAGAACTCGTGGTGGCGGAAGTGGGGGCCAAGGAAGCGGCGGAAAGGGTGGCGACAAGAAGGGCACCAAGAAGAGTGCGTACCGCAACTGCGACAAGGAGGGCCATTGGGCCGGTGAGTGCCTACTAGAGGCAAAGGCCGCCGGCAAAAACACCAAGGGCATGTCACTCCTCAACGGCAACAAGAACGACTTCCTCAAGAAAGCCAAGAGGTGGTGCCTGGATTCCGGGGCCGAAGAGCACACCCAAGTTGAGAAGGTGGGGCTCGTCACCTACGAGAAGTCCTCCAAGGAAATGGTGGTCACGAACGACAACGTCGAGCCGGCGGCCGGCCAAGGCAACGTGGAGGTGAAATTTGTGGTGGGCGGTAAGAAGGAGCTATGAACAATCCGTGATGTGCAGCACGTCCCCGGCCTGGCTGACATTTTGAGTGGCAGTCCCTTAACAGGCAAGGGGTATGATGGTCTCTTCAACAGGAAAGGCGCAGTGATGCGCATCGACGGTGATGGCAAGGTCCTGCTGCAGGCAAAGCGCGAGGGCGGTCTCTACATCCTGAAGACCAAGGTGGTCCCCCGGCATCGGACGCAGCAAGTTTGCAGGAGTGCGTCTTCAACATGGCCAAGGAAGGAAGCGCTCATCTCGAGCTCTGGCACTGATGGCTGGGGCATTCGGTGCCCAAAACCGTTAAGGAGATGGCAAAGTGTGACTTGGTGTGCGGCTTCTTTATCGACGGTGCAGTAGACGCAATAACAAATACATCAGTGCACAAAACGTGCAAGCCTTGCACTTTGGGCAAGGCGTGGCGCAAGCTGTTCAACGAGAACGAGGCTTACGCAAAGGACCTGCTGGAGGTCATGCACAACGATGTGTGCAGACCATTCAAAACTCCATCAAACTGCGGCTTGAGATACTTTGTCACCTTTATTGATGACTACAGCAAAAAAATGTACGTGTACTTCATGAAGCAGAAAGGCGAGGTCCTGGACCTGCTGAAGGAGTACATCGCAGCTGTGGAGAGGCAGATTGGCCTGAAGGTCAAAGCATTACGCAACAAAAATGGCGGAGAGTACGTGGGTTGCAACGGGTGGATGAAACAGCAAGGCATCAAGTGGGAACCCACTACACCGTACTAGTCATAGTCCAACAGAGTGGCGGAGCGGGCGAACCAAGAATTGCACAACATGATGCAGATCATGCTTGTGGATTCGGGGTTACAGCAAGGGTTCTGGGCGGAGGCTGTGCGGACAACAAGCTACACCATCAACCTCACCGCAACAGTAGTGTTGAAGGGAAAGGGCAGCTGGAAGACGTTGAAGGAGGTTTTGAGAGAGCGCAAGCCTAAATAGGCGCACCTCAAGGTGTTCAGGTGCAAGGCGTACGCGATGGTGTAGGCGGCGCAACAACGTGACAACAAGCTTGAACCGCGGGCAAAGCCGTGCTTGTTCCTTGGCTACTACAACGTGCAAAAGGAATATCGGTAGTGGGACTTGCACACGCAAGAGATCATCTGTAGTCGTGACGTCGAGTTCAACGAGTAGCAGAGCTTTAGCAGCAGCAGCAACAACATGAGCGTCGGGAACACTCCAAAAAAGGAGGAGTGGTTCTAGCTCCTTAACTACGAGGAGGAGCCAACGGACGCGGAGGTCGAGGATGCAGCGTCGGAGAGAGGCGATGCAGCAGGTGCAGCAGTTGACCCGGAGGACTCCGAGGATGATGAAGCTGGGTTGGAGATCCGGTGGAATGATCTGTTGAAGGAGGCAGCGTGGGTGGCAAAGCGCACACGCCAGGCAGAGTTTGCATCTGGCTTTAAAGAATAATCCTTCGGATGTGCCGCCTGTCCGGTCAATGATTAGCCCGAGCGGAAGGGATCCTCGGGGAGCCGTCCGGTCGATGATTCACGGGAGCAGATAGAGTTGGAAGGATTGCAGCAGAGTGATGAGACACCACCAAAATCACCGCACCGTAGCGGGAGGCAACGGAGAGCGGGCAAGCATCTCAACGCAAGCACCGGTCAATGGATTGGCATGACGCGGTGCACGGTGGCTGCATCAACGCAATCGACAACCGTGTAGGAGGCGCTTGTGCGGCTTAAGGGGAAGCATTGGGACACTGCCATCAAGTCAGAGTTGGCATCCATTGCTGAAAAAGACATGTGGCAGCTAGTTGGTAGGCCGAAAGATGCCAAGGTGATTGGTTCCCAGTGGGTTTTCAAAGCCAAGTTCACAAAGGAAGGTGTGGTTGAAAAGTACAAGGTGCGGCTTGTGGTGAACGGGTACGCACAGCGTAAGGGCGAGCACTATGATGAGACGTTTGCCTCCGTTGCCAAGTTTACAAACATCCGGGCGATCCTTGCGGTTGTAG
The DNA here is from genome assembly GCA_023375785.1 of Penium margaritaceum. Lineage (NCBI taxonomy): Eukaryota > Viridiplantae > Streptophyta > Zygnematophyceae > Desmidiales > Peniaceae > Penium > Penium margaritaceum. The sequence goes on along the minus strand of SZWC01002497.1, from coordinate 5,363 downwards.
CCGCAAAGAACATGGAGCTCCACCAAATGGACGTAAAGACGGCCTTCCTCAATGGCATCATCAACAAAGAAATCTACATGGAGGTGCCGGAGGGGGTGGAGGCACCGGGGGGCAAGGTGTGCAAGCTACAGAAGTCCTTGTACGGGCTAAAACAATCACCCAAATGCTGGTACTCAGTGCGGCAATGGCATCGCAAACAAAATAAGAGCGGGAGGATATGGCAGGAGTGCCCTACCAATCTACTTTGGGCAACCTCATGTATGCCATGGTGGCGACTCGACCGGACCTGGCCTACGCAGTGGGCCAAGTGAGTAGGTACGTGGGCAATCCAGGGACACTACACTGGCAAGCAGTCAAGCGCATCCTCCGCTACCTCCAGGAGACGCGGCACACGCCCTTGAGGTTCCATGGCAAAGGGCTGGCGGACCCTTTGCGTCTGGTCTGCTACACAGATCAGACTAAGCTGGCGATGTGGACAAGCAGAAGTCCACATCCAGGTATGTGTTCTTCTTCGCCGGCGCAACATTCTAGTGGTGCAGCAGGAAGCAGGACTGTGTCGCCACCTCCACATTGGAAGCTGAGTACATCACGCTGGCCGAGGCAATAAAGGAGGCAGTGTGGCTCTGCAGGTTGCACAGGGAGCTGGGCTTGCTGCAGCTGGAGCCAACGGTGGTGGAAGAGAACAACACTGGCTCCATCTTGCTAACCAACAGCCCGACGCAACACAGGAGGATGAAGCAAACTGACCAGCATTATCCCTACGCATGGGAAATGGGCGAGAAGGGACAGGTGGTGTTGCAGCACTGCAGCACGCACAACATGCTTGCGGATTACTTGACCAAAGCGCAATCTGCGGACCGGCACGTGATGAGCGTGGCTGGGCTTGGGATGACCAGCTATGATGGGCTGGAGGGCGCAGTGGAAGATGAGTGAGAGAAAACTAGAGCAGTGGGCATGGAAGGTGCAAGGGGGAGGATGTTGAAAAAGTTGTCCCTCCGCATGCCCAAGTGCAGCACGGAGAGGCGCCAACGGGCTGTCAGAAAGAGGAAACTCTGTGCCAACAGATCTTGCGTCTCAAGGATTGCTCGGATCCTACAATAGATGTTCCTCCTTATGGTTGACGAGTCGCTGAATCCGGTGGAAGTTGTTTTACTGGAATCACTCAAGAATCAAGGGAGATATGGCCTTCCAAAGTTGGGGTGTATGTAGCGGCTCTAGGAGCCAGCTGCGACTTGGTCGGTTGTCCACCGGCGAAAGCCGGTGGACAACCGACCGGACCAAGTAACTAATGAGTCATCTAGAGATTTTTCTCCGGAAGGTTTGCCGAGGTGTCTGCTGGATAATCCACCAGATCCTGTACTGCAGGTTTTCACTGAGGGACCTAGCCAAAATCCAGGCTCGGCGTCCGAAACTCAATAGTACGTTTTGTTACTCGGGGACTTCGTCCCAATTTTGAGTGTAGGTCCACGGACAGGTTTCAAACCTCGTCGCACCTCATTATCAAACCCGACCCAAAAGTGGGTGAGGTATTTGGAATCACTGCAAGGGACCCCTACATCACGTGCAATGGGATCTGTGCCTTCGGAAAGGAGCTTCGCACGTGAAGGAAGGAGCCACGGCATGTGGTGGCGTCAGGCTTCTGTGGTTGGTGAGACTTGCACTTCGGCAAGCGTAACTTGGGCTATGCTTGGCCGAATTGCGCATGGTTTGGTGCGTTGGAAAGATCATGACTAACCCTATAAATGTTGTGATGATGTCCTTGTATAAAAACTGATGCAAAATTGCATTATCCCCTTCGCAAAGTTGACCGTCTCTAATTTCCTGCTCACGTAGCGTGAGGCGACTGGAAAGCTTACGCTCAGTCATAGATTCACCCTAAACAGAAGACGTAAACCACCAAGAAACTATCAGAAGTTTTTTTGGGATTGCATCCTGTGGATTCCTTGATAATGGCAAAGGTGCAGCAAGTGGCAAGGGTGCTGATGGTGGCAAGGGCGCTCCTGGTGGCAAGGGCATTGCTAGTGGCAAGGGCCAGGCAGCTGGCAGCGGCCCTAAAAGCAGCAAGGGCCCTGCAGGTAGCAAGGGCCCTGCAGGTGGAAAGGGGCCCTACTAGTGCCAAAAGAGGGAAATCCATGTCCTCTACCAAGGCTGTTGCCATTGGCACCAGCCAGGCTGGTGCCAATGGCAACAAGGCCAGCAAGCGCCTTCAAGAGCTGTAGCCTGTTAGGGGGAGGACTAGGTGGGAATAGGGGGTGTTGTCTCCATGGAAATTCTGTCCATGATACATTGAAAGCTTGTGAGATCTCAACATGCTGCTATTTCTTTCACCCTGCATCTGAATTGCATGGTTTGTTTGAGTAGAGCAACGGAACACATGGAATGAATGCGTGGAAACCAGTGAATGTGTGTATCATACACATGAAATGTGAGCATTCACAGGGTATAATGGTGCACAAAATTATGCCAGGTTTCGATATTGGCACTACAACACTGAGTGACTCAGACTACACTCGCGATGTGGACACGAGGAGGTCCACTTCTGGCTATGTACTCTTCCTTGCTGGTGCAACGGTCTCGTGGTGCAGCAGGAAGGAGGACTGCGTTGCTACTTCCATAGTGGAGGCAGAGTACATTGCTGGTTGAGGCGGTCAAGTAAGAGGTATGGCTCCGTAGATTGCTTGGGGAGCTAGGTTGCCGCAGCAGGAGCCTACGGTGGTTCAGGAGAAAAACACCAGCTCTATCTTGCTGACCAACAACCCGAAGAAGCACAGGAGGACGAAGCACATCGACGTGTGCTACCACTACACGCGGAGAAGGGAGAAGGGACAGGTTTTGCTTCATTATTACAGCACAAAGCACATACTCGTGGATCGCTTGAGCAAGGTACAGCCCCAAGACTTGGCACGTTATTAGCCTTGCAGGGCTTGGGTTGATATGCTGTGAGGGGATTGAAGGTGCAGGAGCTGATAAGCAAGAGTGAGCATGAGGCATCCGGCATGCGTACATGCCCAATTGTAGCTTTTTCATGCACTGATTTTCTATCGCATTGCATTGGTGTGGTTACACCATTGGAACACATTGGAGAAATAGTGTATTCCAAGAGTGCACTCGCATACACTCATGTCCTTCACTCGCCCTTTCTTTTGATCTCCCATGATTTCAATCTCTTGCTATGGCCCTTCTTTCCCTTCCTCGTCTCTCTCTTTCCCTCTCTCTCTCTCTCTCTCTCTCTCTCTCTTTCTCTCTCTCTCTCTCTCTCTCTCTCTCTCTCTCTCTCTCTCTCTCTCTCTCTCTCTCTCTCTCTCTCTCTCTCTCTCTCTCTCTCTCTCTCTTCCTCTCCCCCTATCTCTCCCTTTGTAGAGGGCAATGCCAACTTGGCAAGATGTGAGCACCCACGTCCCAAGGCACTGGCTCACCTTGGCCTCCCTCCAAGCGACATACCGGCAGATTTCATTCCCCACGATGCCGTGCTCTTTGACGGTCGCGGCAGGCTGTTGGGAGGGCTTGAGGAGCCCATTCAGTGGAAGGAGCTTCGTGCACAGATTGACCGCGCGGAGTGTCAGTACATGGAGGACGCTGAGAACCCTCCCAACCAGCTCCCCAACCCTTGGGTTGCCACCGCACGCACTCCCTCCTCCACCCCTCTCACCCGCAACCTCATCTCCACCCGCACCCTTGCTATGGCCAGCAGCTTGCAGTTCTCCATGGCCCCTCCTTGCGCCATGGCCGCCAACTGCAAGGCACAGAAAACCATTGTGAAGATCATGGCGAAGAATCACCTTGCCATCTCTTTCACGAGGTACCCACTCGTCAAGAAGTTGGTGAAGGACGCCAAGCACTGCAACTCCTCATTTGAGCTTGCTTCCCATGACACCCAAACCAAAAAGCTCCCCCCAGAAATTGACGTCAAGTTGGAGCATGAGGAGGCTCCTTTGCGGCAGTCGTGGTCATACCTCGGGGTGTCCATTGACGTAGACGAGTGGGCGGACATAGAGCAGCGGCCAATTCACAACGTCATAGCTGTGAACACCAACAGCCCGGTGCACGTCTTCTCCAAGGAAGTCTCCGGCCTCACCCGCGATGCCAACCACGTAGCAGCCATGATTGAGACCGCCATTGAGCAGGTGGGGGCGGGGTATGTGGTGGGCATGATCTGTGAAAACGCAAGCATGAATGAGAAGGTGAAGGCTGCCTTGCAGCCAAAGTACCCACACATCTTCTTCCAAGGGTGTGTGGCCCATGCTATGGACCTCTTCACCAAGGAAATAGTGAAGGCGTCCTTTGTCCACAATCTCGTATAGAAGGCAACCATGGTGAGCTCCTTCTTCTGGAACAACAACCTTCCGAAGACGTGGCCGAAGCGTGACACCAAGAAGGTCCTCCTCCGCCCTTGTAACACGCGCTTCACGTCCCTCATCATCATGCTCGAGCGCATGAAAGAGCTCAAGGACCACTTGGTGGCCATTGTCATAACGGCAGAGTGGGAGGGGTGGGGGAGGAAGAGGGCAGCGGAGTGAAAGGCAAGGAAGGAGGAGGTGAAGGCGATAATCTTGGATGCAGAATTTTGGGAGGGGGTGAAGAACCTCCTCAACCTCGTGGATCCCATCACCCTCCCCTTGCGCGTCGCCGACCGCCCGAGTGGAACTGCGGGAAAGATCTATGAAGCCCTCCTTGACGCCACGGCAAAGGTGGAGCGCCTCCGCCACTCCAATGATCCCCCTCCCAAGGGATGGATCAGGATTGTAGCCAAGCGCCTCAAGCACCAGTGGGAGGCGAAGTGTGCGAGCCCGCTTTATGGGGCTGCCCGCCGCTGCCACCCCCTCTTCTTCTCTCACGACATGTTCGGCGACAAGGAGGTGGCAAAAGCATGGTCCACGGTGGTGTGCATGATGGTGCCGAAGGGGGACAAGGCAAAGGTGAACAGTCAAATCTCCACGTTTCAGTTGGGTGGCTGAAGGAGGATGGGGAGGGGGATCAGGACAAGAGGGAGGAGGCCATGGAGGATCGAACATGCGTCAAGGCCCGGACCATGCCGGCTTGGAAGTTGCTGAACAACCACCTCATGGAGATGCTGGAGTTACGCACCATGGTTATGCGCATGCACTCATAGCAATGCAATAGCAGAAAGTTCGAGCGGTCATTCTCTCAGCACAAGCTGATTGAGACCACCCGCTGCAACAAGCTCAATGTCACCATGCTGGAGCTGCTCGTGCGCGTGAGCGTGCACCTAAACCGCAAGCACAAGAAGAAGAAGACAGTTGTGCACGCCCTCACTTTCATGCAGGAGGACGACTGGGAGGACAGCGATGACAATGGGGAGCTCAACAAGGAGGAGGAGGAGGAGGAGGAGGAGGAGGAGGAGG
>SZWC01002496.1:197167-208100 GCA_023375785.1 Penium margaritaceum | reverse complement strand
CTCCAACTTCACCGATGCATGCATCCCTTTGCCATCAAACGGCTGCCGTGCTGTCTTGGCGACCACGCACGGCTTGCACATGGCATTCTTGGCTGCTTCAATACCTTTGACATCGAGGTCCCGCACCACCTCTTTTTTAGCCATCTCCTTCACTATTGCAGGTGCAATGTGGCAGAGGCGGCGGTGCCATAGGTCCAGGTTTCCTTCATCCTTCGTCACGAGGTGGACGGCATCAGTCCTCTTCGCATCAGCAAGAACCTTGGTACGGAGATGGTACAGGCCCTCCCCCCTCTTGCCACGTGCAATCACCTCGCCATCCCCCTCCTTTCGGATGATGGCCTTTTTCTTGTTGAAGAGTACCTCGAGTCCCTTGTCCAAAAGGCGGCTCACTGACAACAGGTTTGTCCTAAAGTTGGGCATGTGGAGCACATCATAGATGGTGCACAGAATGACTTTCCCATTCACCACCGACTCAATGCGAACATTGCCTTCGCCCGTGGCCAGCTCCATTTTGTCTTTGGCCACTGTCATGCGCCACTCGGTGGCACCGTAGGTGACGAATGCCTCCTGGTTGCATTTTGTGTGGTGGCCTGATCCGGAGTTGATCATCGTGACTTCCGGATCTGTTAAGTTAGTAGACTCCCTGGCCATCATGGCTTGGGTGTCCTTCTTCCCGCCCTTCCCGGAGTGGTCCGACGTCTTGTTGGGGCAATCACATGCGTAGTGGCCCTGCTTGCCAGAGTTGTAGCATTCACCCTTGTTGTCACCTCTCTTGGTGCCCTGCTTGGCACCCTTCCCCTTCTTGCCTCCCCCTCCAACTTCAGGGCAAATGGCATAGGCGGAACTTGACGTTGCCACGCTCTCTCCCACCACGCCGCATCCATTCATTGCAGACGTACTCAGCCACGTTTGGGCACTTCAGCTCATCGGCGGACAAGCCGCCCACGACGGTGATCATGGGACTCCAACTGTCTGGCAAGGCCAGAAGGAGGATCATGGCTTGCAGCTGAGGGTCGACCTTCCATCTGGTGGTTACTCACTTGGCAATGAAGGACACCATCTGTTGCAATATCTCCATGATGTCGTCGCCTTCGTTAGCTCGGACGGTGACGAGCCTCTTGAAGAAGAAGAGCTGGTTGGCAAGGTTAGTAGACTGGTAGATGCTGCAGAGCTCCTTCCAGGCCTCCACGGCCTCCATGCATCATTGAATCATTGCGCATTGCGGGGGGGCTAGTACTAATACCAACAAAGCCAGCGCCTTCTTGTTGCGCTTCTTGTACTTGTCCACTTCCTCCAGCATTGCGGTATCCGGAGGGTCGGTCTCCTTACCGTTGACCAGCTCAAGCAAGCTTTTGTCATCGAGGTAGACCTCAGACTGCCAACTCTACAAAAGAGAAGCCGTCCCCATCAAACTTGGAGATGACGCAGATGCTATCTTGCTCGGTCGTTGCCATGGCGCGCGATGGTAGCGTGAAGGTTGAAGAGCTAGGGTCCTTCTAGGCACGTGGGCCCATAACCCTTTGTTGACTCTAGTGGGTGTTGAGGCATGCTCAAGGATGTCTAGCTCTCACTGATGCATACTTCCAGTGTTTGGGCAGGCAATGGAAACCAATGGTAAAGAGTGTGGAGCACAAGGTTTACGGATAGGAGTGCGCAGAACACGTCGCATTCAGTAGAACTGGATCAAAACACTTTTCTGTTGCTTAGTGAGATTACATCAGATCCTTGTAGCGTATGATCTAAGCTTTCCAGCGCATCCAAGCACGCCCAAAACGGGGCAGTAAAGCTCTTGCTACGGCCGTTGAAGTAACCCTTGGTGGAGCCGCCCACCTTGCCTTGCACGCTAGGCAACGGGAGGCGCTTCGACGATGACCCGTCGAAGCGTCTTTCCTCACCCAGAAGTCAAGGAGAAGTTCTCCCTAGTCAAGGAGGTCCTTATGGTTGCCTCATTCATGTCCCTAGTATATTTGGAGCTCATTAGGAATGAACTCGGATCACTGGCGGTGGATAATCCCGCCACCCATGGCAGGTACCAGATTGCACCCGTCCAACACCCAGTTTTGGGGCTAGGCTAATTTTCTGAATACTCACTCAAATTGAGCGATTCAAAGCTCGATCCTGCATGGAAAAATCCAAGAAATCCAACTATAAAGTCAGAATAGGTGTTCGACTACTCCTCAGTGGTCTAACTAGGGAGTATGATCAACGGCATTCATGGCAAGGGTGTCACGCACAAATCTGCCGCAGCTCCGCAAAAGAAGCAATTCGCGGAATGGGGACCAAGAAGGCAGAGGGTCCGCGCACAAGATGCTGGCTCCCGCGGATGTGGTTGAGCGAGGGGTAGCGCGGATCAATGGAGGCAAGGGCCAGGGTATTGATCTAAAATCCGCCGCAGGCTAATAACTCGTCTGCGGCGGTTCTCCTCAGTCGAAGAACTTGTAGAAAGGCGGGAAGCAGTGGAGGGAAGAGCCGCGGTGCAAAGGGAACAGGGGCAAGTCGCAGTAGAATCCGCGGCCACTGACAAAGCACAGGCAGGACAGCGGAGGAACTGAGCAATCAGGGGAGAAAACGTCCAATCAGCATAAGCGACCAAGCATCAATCACGGAGGAGTCCTGGGAGACGCACCGCGAAAGACGAAGATTCAAGGAAAAACACGAAGAACCGCGTGCACGAACCGCGGATGTAGACCATGATCAGCAGAAGATAGGCAGTGTGTATGTGTGTGTGAATAGGACGAGACCCGCGGTGCGTAGCCGCACCGCGTGGAGTCCAAAATTGGAGGAAATAGGATGGTGTGAGAGGGATGAGACCGACGGCGTGTAGACACGCTGTGCGGAGTCCCAAGTAGAAAAGGGCCCCACCAGCAATAGCACAAGTGCAACTCAGACTTGCTTGTCTTCCAAACGTATTCCATGTACTCCGCAATCAGCTTTATCAAAGTCATTGGCCTACTCTCATTCCTATGCTCCGCCCATCGCCTTCTTGCCCTCAGTTGCTCTCGGAATCCGATCCGCGGACTGTGGGAGAGTGCGTGAAGAACCAAAANTTTCATCGTGTGTGCGCAGCAGTCCCAAGCCCGTGGTCCGCGGAATAGCCGATAGCCTGAAGGTGACCTGTGTCCGGCCACTCACTAGTAGAAGTGAAGTGCATAATCCGCGGAGATCCGCGGAGAGTGACCGCCCGCGGAAAAATCAGGGACGCGGCAAAATTGGGGGTATCAGTGTCATGGTGCGGTGAGCATGGATAGTTCTTTGCTCTTTGCCAGGAGAACTGCACGTGCCTTTCAGATCATTCATTAATGTCGGCGGCCAGCTTCGTGCATCAGGACATCGGACGACGTTAACAGCAACCATCGGCGTGGTGCTTCCTGCCACGACGGGCCGCAACCTGCGCGGAGAGCAAGGATTCCTCATCAGTGCCGTCTCGCACGCCAGTCAGTTCCTCACCGGGCCCCGAGCCGCTCGTCCAGCGCCGACGAGTAACTGAGTGGTTGGAGCAGCTGCACTGGCGCCGCATAATGGACGCGCTGGGAGAACACGTGGAGGTGGAGAGTGTCTATAGTTCCGACAGCCATGGCTCGGTCCAGCATCAGCAGGGACAAGAGGGCCAGCAGAACGTGCCGCTTGGGGCACGGTGGTTCTCCGATGCACCACCTTCATTGGAGGTATCCTCCGGTGGTGTAGAACTCGAGGCCTATCGCGGACTGGTGTATCGGCGTTGTGGCGGACAGCAGCAGCAGATTTCCGGCGAAACGAAGCTGCAGCCCGCACACCCGCCTGTGCATCCGCAACCCTTACCGCTGAGCCCCGAGGATTCAGGGATCCTCGAGGCACCAACACCGGACGAGCAGCAGATCTCAGCGCAGCTGCAGCAGGTGCGATTCCCCGCCCCCGCCCTGGGGATGCCCCAGGAAGTGAATCTGCCGCACCAGCTGGTGGAGGCAACCATGGGGGCCCCGGCCGCGGAACCACCTGTGCGCGGCCTGCAACAGCAGCTGATGGTCACATCGGAGCAGTCCACGGGGGTCATGCGGATGGGGATGTCTGTGTCTGTACAAGCACCAGGAGCCGCACAGTTGCCAGTGAGCCACTTCCCCGTGAGTCAGACCCCTCTGACTATGGGAACAGTAGCCACAGGGGCAACCGCGCAACTCCAGGTGGTCGGAGTGGCCCAACCACCGAAATATCCGCGGCAGCAGCACATGGGGGGTGGGCAGGCAAGTACGGTGCAACAGCTCCCCGGGTCACAGCCAAACCCGGTCACCCTGCCAACCGGGACACCCCCGCAGCCGCCTGCGCCAAGTACACCACCACAGCAGCAGATGATGATGAGCACCATGCAGGCGGCGGCCATGCCGCATCCGCCTGCGGCGGGACTGAAGCAACCGGCGCATCTGCCACCGCAGCTCACGATGCAAGTGGGGGTGATGGCAGGGCCCTCCACAGTCACGCAGCCGCCACCGCAGATGCCTCAACCCGGAGGCGGACCCAACTACCAAGGGAACACGGTCCAACCTCTACTGACCGGGATCCAACCAACGAGTCATCAGCGGCAGACGATCGGAGGCGGAACACAGCCGACGACTATGACGGAACCCCCTATGGCCACGCCAGCCCTGTGGACGACCCAGACGCAGCAGCAGATGGGTCCAATGCCGGTGGGAACGGTGCCGCAGACGCTCGTACCCAACATGATCCCGCAGCCACCCATGCCCACCTACCAGCAGCTCCACTACCAGCAGCCAGTTGGAACAATGCCAGTTGGGACACCTCCCCAGGCCTCGCTGCCAATACCACAACAAACTGCGTAGAGCCATTTGTACCTGCCCCCACAGCAGCTGCAAGGGCATCCGCACCCGACTACCAGCACTGGGGCGGCAGTTCCTCTCCAGACCACGGCTACGGTCCCATCGGCTCAGATGTACTGGGTACCGCAGAGAGCGGCACCACCGGTACAGGGAACCCAGGTTCTGCCGCCTGGGACAGCATTCTTCTCCACACCCTACACCACCTCCACAACCACTCCCTCTTCTTGGTACATGCCTCTCCCTCCCACGCAAGCAAATCTTCCCATGCCCGCGGGACAGCTCCAGATGCCGGTCCCTACGACTGGATACTCCGCAGCTCCACCTGCAGCCCTTCCCCCGCCACATGCTGTGACTGCGTTGACGACTAACCGCAGCACCGTCCCGCAGTTGCAATACATCCGTTTCGAGCCCGCCAACATTCCCCGGCTGGCCTCTTTCAAAGGTGCCCCGGAGGAAGACCACTGGGTCTGGCTCAAACAAATCACCCTCTATGCTAGCATCGGCCGGATTCCGCCTGATCTCTGTCTTGCCACCGCGGAACTCCATCTTCAGGGAGCAGCAGCGGACTGGTACAAAGCACGAGCACCTTTTCCATCTTTTGAGGACTTTGGCAACGCTCTCATCGAACGCTTCAAACACTTGACGAAAGAAGAAGCGCTGCGGAAGATTGAGAAAGAGGTCATGCGGAAGGACGAGGACATCCGCCGTTTCCTGGACCAGTTTTTGACCTGGGCCTCAGTGGCCAAGAATCCGCAGGGAGAAGGTCTGCCATTATGGGTTTTGTTGCAGAACCTCATCCGCGCACGAAATCAGCGGCCTCATGATCGCTGACCGCTATCTGTCCCTTCAAGATGCGGTGCGGGACGCGACAGCTATTTTTACCAGACAGCGATCTACCCGACAATACCAGGGCAGCGACACCCCTGCACCCTCATCTTCATACGCACCCCCTCCATAGCAGCAGAAGCCAAAAGCCTGCTCCACATGCCAGAGTCTGGAACACATTGCGCGGGATTGCCCACGCAAGCGACAAGCGGCTCCGCGTCCTGAGCCCGTCTCCCAGGATCCTATGGTCCAGGAATGGCAGCAGTACTACAACCCGGCATGGCCAGGTCCGCACCAGCAGCCTCAGCAGCAGCAGCAACAACAACAACAGCAGCAACCGCAGCAGCAATCGCATCCGCCCCCCACCAGACAGGGACACCCGAGTCAGGGAACGTGCCAAGGACTCTTGCCCAATCCACCACCAAACCCCGCTGCTGGAGCCCGCAATGTGAAGCTCGGATTACCCATGGCTGAGGACGAGACCACGGAAGTTACGCCCACGCCCGAGGAAACGGAGCTCATCACACGCGCCCGTCGAGTCAAGCTCCGCGGATGGGATCTACAGGAGGCTGCACAGTTACAGGACAACTTGCGGCGATGAGCGGAAGCCGCCGAAGCCCGGCTACAAGAAGCCATAACGGCCCGCTCCATGCGACCCCCGGAAAAGCGCCGCCAATCAGATCCCAAGCCTGCGGCGCTTCCAGCTGTTGCACACAATTCGCCTGCATCTCAGCCTACTCCCACCATTGCAGCTGATTCCGCTGACCCAGTCCACAAACTTTTCACCACCCCCATTGCCTCTGTGAACTTCTTTGACTTCCTCCGCATTCATCCCGAGTTGGCTCCGCGGCTCAGAGAGGAATTCACCAAAGCCAATCATTGTCTCCAGACCGTGGGCATCTCCCTTGCCTGCACCGCTCCGCCCCACGGCACCCAGAACACCCGACGTGTTGTAGCGGATGTACCACCCGCATTAACCACAGAGGAGATAGAATGGGGCTGGGCACCACAACCCCTGGAACCACCCCACCGCGATGAACGACACTACGAGGTGGCCTGCTGTGTGGTCTGGATCTGTGGCCGCAAGTTCCTGGCCATCATCGACACAGGGGCGACTCACACCACTGTGGCCCTCCGCGTCCTCTGCCTCATTGGATGGACAGGCTGCATCATCCCAACACGGCGGCTGTTTAGTAACTCCGCAGGAGGACTAGATTATGGAGATGGCGAAATACGGGGCTTACCCTTGCAGGTGGGCACTCTGCATGAACCAATGGATGTCCAGGTAACCCAGGCGCGGACCTATGACGTTCTCCTGGGTATGGACTATCTCCTTCCGCGACAAGGCAACCTTCTGTTCTCCCTAGGCATCATGCAACTCACGTCCACCACAGGCACAAAAGAATACGCCCTCATCACCGTGGGCGATCGTGTGACGGTGCCGGTGGTCGATGCTCCAACCTTCTCCCTCTCTGATGCGGCACAGGAGGACGCCATTGCACGTTCTCTGAGCAACCTGACACCGGCAGATGATTTCCTGGATGCGGAACAGGTTCACATCGAAGATTGGCGTGAACTCTCCGCGGAGCATGTGGAAGCAGGGGTGCGCGCCAGCCTTCTGGGGTTATGGCAGCAAGGCAAGCGCGCATTTGGCCCAGGCCTTCCCCTGGACGATGACGACTTCTATCCCATCCGTGAGCAACTGCCGCCTCCACCACCGCGGTGGGACCACATCCTTCATCCTCACCTCTCACCATCCCAGAAGCAGGACTTCCGGGACTTGCTGGACTCCTTCGCCGACATCTTTGCTGGGTCCGCGACGGACCTTGGAGCAGTCAACGCCTCTCATGTCATCAACACCGGTTCAGCCACCGCGGTTAAACAGAAGGTCCGCCGAATCCTCCCGGATCAAGAGCAGATCATCAATGACGGTCTCGCGGAGTTGAAGGAGCAAGGCGTGATCGTGCCCATCGTCAGCCCCTGGCGTGCTAACTTGGTCATCGTCGGTAAACCGGACGGCTCCAAACGCTTCTGTGTGGACTTCCGCGACCTCAACCGTGTCACCGAGGAAGATGCCTACCCCATGCCGCTGATCGTCGACATACAGGAGCGTCAACAGGGGCGCGGATGGTTTGCCAAGCTTGACGTCAAAGCAGCCTTCCACGCCGTCCCCATGCTCCCGGATTCCATCGTCAAAACGGCCTTTGTCACCCCTGAGGGCCTCTACGCTTTCACCCGCATGCCCTTCGGTCTCCGCAATGCCAGCGCCATGTTTCAGCGCGTCATGGATTCCACCCTCCGCGGTATTCCCAATGTAAGCTGCTACATTGACGACATCATGGTGGCCGCTCACAGCTTCGAGGACCTCTTCTCCTCCCTCTCCGCCGTCTTCGCTGCACTCCGTGCCGCAAATCTTAAACTCAAGGCGGCCAAGAGTTCCATTGGCGCCGCGGAGATGGAATTCTTGGGCTTTGTCATGAGTGCCGACGGCATCAAAACCGACCCCGCGAAAATTGCCGCTATCCAGGAGTGGCGCCAACCCACCACTGCGGGGCAGGTTAAGATCTTCCTGTGCTTTGTCTCCTTCTATCACAAGTTCGTCCGCGACCACGCCCGTATCATCCGCCCGCTGCAGCAACTGACCCATCAGGACATCCCATTTGAATGGACTCCGGAGTGTGCAGCTGCTTGGGCAGAAATCAAGCATCGCTTGGTCACCGCGCCTATGCTGGAATTCCCTGACTTCAACCTCCCCTTCGCCATCACAACCGACTGGTCGCGGGAAGGCCTTGGCGTGGTCCTGTCGCAGTCTATCCAGGAACCGATCCAGCGGGTGATTGCATATGCCAGCCGCGCCCTCACTGATGGTGAGCGGAACTACCCACCAGTGAAGAGCGAATGCCTGGCGGTGCTATGGGCTCTCCAACACTTCCGCGACTATATCAAGAACGGCAACCCTTTCACGGTCCTGACGGATCATCAGGCGTTGCAGTGGCTGCTCACGACGCAGAACCATGAGGGCATCTTGGCCAAGTGGGCTCTCCTCTTGCAGGGCTACAATATGAAAATCAAGTATCAGCCAGCGCTCGCCAACCGCAACGCGGACGCTCTCAGCCGCCTCCCACGCGAGGACTGGCCACACCCCACGGACCTGCCAGATCGCCCCCAGGAGTCGTCTCCCGCAGCTGTCCTCTTCTCCGCGGATGTTGAGCCCCAGTGGGAGGGCGTCGCTCGCGAATTCACGGAGGAAGAATCCGCGGTTGCATACCAACTCCTGTCCGAGCTGGAGCCTGCAGAATGCTTGGACGCTGCGGAGACCCTCCCTGCTCTCCCTGATATCGGCCTTCAGCTTGCTCGCCGCTTTGACCCCACCATCCGCGGTTGGACGTTGGAGGAAATCGCGGCACATATTCCTCCTCGCTCTTCTCGGCCACCATCCCGCTGGACTCCCACGGCTGCGCCAGTCGCCATCTCGTCCCCTCCGATGTCCCCTCCATCCTCTGCTTCCCCTCTTCTTGACACGCGTCACTCCCTCTCCCTGGTCGACTTCCTCCTTCATTCCCCCGTGTCTGTGGAACGACTCCAGGCACTCTTTTCCTCCTACAACCCCTCTCTCTCTTCCGTCGGCATCCGCCTCTCTTGCACCCTCACCCGTGATATAGGTGTCCGCATGGTGGCCCATGCAGTCGTCACAGCACACTCCCGCGTCCGAGAAGATGCCACCCGTGCGCCATGCACATGGGCCCCTGCCCTGTTGGTCCCCGGTCCACCAACACCGGACGAGGTCCACGTGGCATGGTGCTATGTCTGGGTATGTGGCCGCAAGTTTGTGGCCATCGTGGACACCGGCGCTACCCATACTACCATCGCGCTGCGGATGGCTCGCACCCTGCGTCTCGACCATCTCATCGTACCTACGCGACTCCGCTTCTCCATCTCTACCGGAGCCATCGATGCACCCATCGGACAAATCGAGGCCCTACCCATCCAGGTCGCCAACGTGCATGCACCGCACACAGTGCAGGTATGTGACGTCCTCACATACGACATGCTCCTGGCAGCCGACTGGCTCGCGCCGCGCCAGGCGGATGAATTGCTCGGAGCCGGAATTCTCAGTCTCATTTCCGTTGCCGGCATTCGATCGTTCACCCCGCTCTTCACTTCGGCTCGACCATTCTCCGTCCTCTCTCCTATGGTTCTCACGCCACCCGCCCCTGGCACTCAGTTCACCCGCCGTATCACCCGCAATCCCAGTGCCACCCGCGGCACAGCATCTGCAATGGCTCGCCCTTCAGGCGCGGGGTCCGCGCCTTCAAACGGGGGGGGGGGGGTGAGCGTGCCACGAGACGGACCTTTCGACGACAGTCCACGGGCCGTGTCACAACTGGCACAAGAAGATCCGCGTCACCAGCCGTAGCAGCCTCACCCGGTGCAACTCAAGGAGCACCACCGGCACCAGCCCCTTTCGCGGCAGCAGTAGCATCACCTGGAGCCCCTCCGGCCCCAGTTCCTTCCGGGGCACCGGCAGTGGCGACAACATCTGAAGCCCCGCCGGCACCAGCCCCTTCTGCGGCACCGGAAGCTTCAGCTGCGTCCGAGGCAGCAGCATTACCTGGAGGCCCCCCGGCACCAAGTCATTCCGCAGCACCAAATGTAGCAGCATCCCCTGGGGAACCCCCGGTACCAAGCCCCACCGCAGCGGTAGCAGCAGCGTTACCCAGGACGCCTCCGCCATCTGGCCCTGCTGCGCCCCCGGCGGCAACGATACCTGCAGGAGTACCGCCACCGCCCGGCCCTTCTGCACCAACCGCGCACTCCTCCTCTCCATCGGCCTCACGAGGAATTCCACAACCCCTGCTCAGTGCCGACACGATCATGGAGGGCGCACAGACACGTTTGGAAGAAAGCTCTGGGGACAGTGGAGATCACCCCAAGGCTGACCATCTGCTAGACGTGGTGAGCAGCGTCGTCCTGCATCTGCTCGATGAACTCCCGGAGGTAGTCCGCGCAAGCTTAGGGGACTCTTTCTTCAACCCCGCCTGGCAAGTGGCCCTGAAGGGAGCGGCCAAGACTGCCCTTGCTTTGGGGCCGCAAGCACGACAGGTGCAGCTACTGGAGACAGCGGGGGCCGAGCGCCTCCTTTCGGTGCTCCGCGACCTTCTCAACCTGCGTCCAACGCAGGCCATGGCAGGTGTGGCAACGCTCCTGGACACGGTACAACCTGATCATAATGTGGATGCTGCCCGCGAATGGTGGCTCCTGGTCCGCCGTGACCAGTCCGCGAATCCCACACGCCGCTA
>SZWC01002496.1:184273-196449 GCA_023375785.1 Penium margaritaceum | reverse complement strand
GGCAAAACAGAAGGCAGGTGGGGTGGTGATTTCCGAACTCAGCGAATCACCACCACCTGACGAGGACCAACCAATCGCGAGAGGCCGGGGCCTGCTGCGACTCCCCGAGGCAGCACCGGAACAAAAGGCAGAGCCAGAGGCAGGCGAAGTCCGCGGAGCACGCGGACGACGGCATGGAGCAGTGCCTGAAACGACACTGCAAAACCAATGGGATGAAGGGGAACTCCGCGCGGTAGGGATTCTGCGCATCTTCCCCGCCCCGGACAGCTGCGACAGGGAGCCCCCTGTATACGACGAAAAAAACCAACGGCGCCTGCAGGCGATGAAGGCGGAACAAGATGCGAGACGAGCTCAGGGACTGCCAGCGCTGGAAAAGGAGAAGAAGAGGAAGCAGGGAGAAGCGGCCGCGGGAAAGGTGGTGAAGGAGAAGCCCGCCGAGACGCAGGACTGGAGGATCTGGCAAGCCGCGCACATCCTCCTCCACGCCACAACCAAGGAACAGCAGAAGGTGGAGGCGGAGAAGGTGTACAAGGCCTTGGGGGCGCGGATGGGGGTCAAATATGACAGGAGGAAGAAGGATGATCTCGCCGTCACCTGCGAACAGTACGCATGGGAAGGTGGCCGTTTGTGGCGGACCAAACCACAGATCCTATGGGTGCCCCCACCCACCATGCAACGAGCGGTGGTCGAAGCATACCATCAACACCACCACACTGGCGTCCAAGCACTCAAGGAGTGCCTCACCCCCATCCTGCACATACCAAACCTCTTGGCGGTTGTGAAAGACGTGGTGCAACACTGTGCGCCATGTGAGCGCCACCGCAAGATAACGCCGCGGGACATGCCGCTCTTCCTACCCTCCCCCATCGGCGAGCCATTGGACCGCATCATCGTTGACTTCCATGGACCCCGTCCTCGCCGCGCCCAAGGAGAGCGGTACTGGATTGCAGCGGTGGATCATTTCACCAAATATATGTGGGTTCGGGCCGTCCCCGACAAGTCCTCAGAGCACGCGGCACGCTTCATCCGGGAGGAAGTGTTCTACAAATTCGGAGGGTGTCGCGTGGTGCACAGTGACAACGGCACCGAGTTCGCGGGAGCGTTCCGCAAGGAGCTTGCGGAGTGGGGAGTGCAGCATGTGTATTTTGGGCGATACCGACCTCAATCTCAGGGCCAGGTCGAGCGGTTGCACGAGATTCTGGAGCGGGCGGTGGCCACCGCGGAGGCCAAAGATTGGGGGGAAACCCTAAAAAAGACCGCCCACTTCATCAACATTACCCCTAGCCATGCCACCACATTCTCGCCGCATGCTCTCCTCTTTGGGCAGCCCCCCCGCGCGGCACTCGGCATATCGCAGCCCACGCTACTGCTGCCGCTCGACCCGGAGCAGCAGCAAGATGGTGGCTCAGAGAAGGAGCGGGAGCTCGCGAGGGATAAGGAAGTGCAGGAGTGGTACCGGGCGCGATGCCAGAAGAACGCCGCGGTGAGGGCAGAGGCACGACTCTGAGCCTCGGTCTCGGCTTGGCGCGGATGTGATGCCGCCAACCGACGCCTCAACCACGGAGCAATTGAGGAAGGGAACCTGGTGTGCCTCCGTCCCTTCCCCGGCGCAGGGCGTGAAGCAGAAGAGGCACTGCAAGTGTACCGCGTGGCCGCGGTGGATGCGGGACGAGTGTGGCTGGAGGGGCGAGACGGATTCAGTGAACGGAGCTACCCTGCGACAGAGTTCGTCCTGCTGCCCCCGGCCTGGCAAACGCACATACCCGGCACGGGTGGAGAACTCCCTCCGCTGGAGGCGCGCAAGGGGTCAAGGGGGTGGCGCGCGGAGGAGGTGCTGGAACAGTGTGAGACCCAGGTGTCGGAGCAGGAGGAAGTGTGGAGTCAGGAACCTCAGGAAGAACCGACGGACGGCTCTGACGTGCAGGAGGTCTCCGCGGAAGAAGGACGTACAGTACAGGAACGGCAAGCACAAGAATTGAGGGGCCTGCAACAACCAGCACTGCAGGAGCAGCAGGAGCAGCAGGAGCCGCAGGAACAACAGGAGCAGCAAGAACGGCAACAGTCAAGATCGCAACAGACGGGCAGCGGAGAGATGACCCCACAGGGGGTCACCGAAGCTCCACGGAAGATTGTCCCTATGAGCCCCCGCGCCCTGGCTGCCTACACGGGACCCTGCACAGTCTGTGGGGAGAACCTGCCCGAGGAGAAGCTCCTGAAAGTCGTCTGCCGCGCCTGCGGCCAACCCGTGCACCAAGGGCTGGCCAAGAGCTGCATTGGTTGGAACCGCACCTGTTTGCGGTGCATGAGTGAAGGCCAAGGGGAAGAGGCAGAGCAGAAAGAGGAAGGAGGCGGCGGAGCCGGCCCAGGCTCCGGGGGAGGAGAAGCGAGAGGGGGATGGGACCCCGATGAGGAGGAAGAGGAGGAGGAAGAGGAGGCAACCGGGGCGCGGCAAGGGCCTCGCACTGCAACGGGGGCCACCATGCGACAATGGCAAGAGGAAAGTCGGATGGCAGCGGCGGAACAGGCTCAGAAGGAAAAGGCACGACAGACGTGTGCTCAATGCCGGCATCGCTAGGGCAGACGGGTGCAGGACTGTGAAGGATGCCACCGAAGGATATGCGACAAGTGCCTGGAGCAGCCGCGGAACGCGAAGGGAGACCGGAGCGGAGCAGAGAAGTGTCGGAAGTGCCGCCAAGAAATCGAGCGCGAGCACGGGAGCCGGAAGCCACCGCGTGTCACCGCAGAAGGAGAGGAGGTGGATTCGGAGGATGAGGAAGAGCAGGATCCGCCTGCAGCTGCTGCAGAAAACTGCCCCACCTGCATAAAGGCTGTCCGCACGGGGGAGCGCTGCACCCAGTGTGGCCGGATGGCTCATCAGGGCTGCCTTGTAACGGGCAGCTCGGTATGGGCAGGGCAGTGTCAAAGATGTGTGGGAGCGGAAATCGTGGAAGAAGGGGCCTCACTATCCTACGCCACTGAAACTTTGGTCCCACCCTGCGAAAGGTGTGAAACAGAGCTGACCGAGTTCGGCAAACCCTGCGGCATGTGTCGGACCATGTGCCACCTCCGGTGTGGCAAGCGCGGGAAGGAGGGCATCTGGACCTGCGGCTCCTGTCGCAACAAGTCGCGGAGGATGAAATGGAAGTTCTCCAACAAGCGCATCTGCACGGGGGACAAATGCTTTGGTCGGCTTGAGGGGTCAGTCTACCGGTGCGAGCACTGCGAAGGCCTTGCACATGAATCCTGCGCCAAGGAGGTGGGGCGGAGCAGCGAAGGCAAACGGGTCTACCGATGCTCAAGCTGCCAAAAAGACGAGCGCACGCCACACTGCTCCTCATGCAAGAACTTGGTCGGCGCACCCACAATTGGAGCGCGGTGTGAAGGATGCCGGCTATTCGTCCACAACGAGTGCGTGGTGAAGCTCAAGCGGAGGGGAGGAACGGTGGAAAAGTACTGCCGGCCGTGCCAGGAACGGGGTCGCCCCAAGCCCCGTAAGCATTTCACGCAGAAAATGCGCTGAGAGACTCTGGGACAGAGTCTCAGAAAAAGGGGGGGGTTGGGGGCATCAGTGTCACGCACAAATCTGCCGCAGCTCCGCAAAAGAAGCAATCCGCGGAATGGGGACCAAGAAGGCAGAGGGTCCGCGCACAAGATGCTGGCTCCCGCGGATGTGGTTGAGCGAGGGGTAGCGCGGATCAATGGAGGCAAGGGCCAGGGTATTGATGTGAAATCCGCCGCAGGCTAATAACTCGTCTGCGACGGTTCTCCTCAGTCGAAGAACTTGTGGAAAGGCGGGAAGCAGTGGAGGGAAGAGCCGCGGTGCAAAGGGAACAGGGGCAAGTCGCAGTAGAATCCGCGGCCACTGACAAAGCACAGGCAGGACAGCGGAGGAACTGAGCAATCAGGGGAGAAAACGTCCAATCAGCATAAGCGACCAAGCATCAATCACGGAGGAGTCCTGGGAGACGCACCGCGAAAGACGAAGATTCAAGGAAAAACACAAAGAACCGCGTGCACGAACCGCAGATGTAGAACATGATCAGCAGAAGATAGGCAGTGTGTATGTGTGTGTGAATAGGATGAGACCCGCGGTGCGTAGCCGCACCGCGTGGAGTCCAAAACTGGAGGAAATAGGATGGTGTGAGAGGGATGAGACCGACGTTGTGTAGATACGCTGTGCGGAGTCCCAAGTAGAAAAGGGCCCCACCAGCAATAGCACAAGTGCAACTCAGACTTGCTTGTCTTCCAAACGTATTCCATGTACTCCGCAATCAGCTTTATCAAAGTCATTGGCCTACTCTCATTCCTATGCTCCGCCCATCGCCTTCTTGCCCTCAGTTGCTCTTGGAATCCGATCCGCGGACTGTGGGAGAGTGCGTGAAGAACCAAAAATCCAAGTGAGGTGGGCTGCCGGCGGTGTCCCTTGCTTGCACACGTCCGTGGAACGGGGTTCCGCGGAGAGGAGTCGGACGCCACGAGGTGGTGGACTTCCGTGTGGGAAGAAGTGGAACGCGGAGCATCACTCATCGGTGAGGTGTCTGCGCAAAAGTTTAGACCTGTGGTCCACGGAATAGCTGATAATCAGGGGTTTGTCATTGCGGGGTGCCGTACTCTAGTGGGCCGCGGAGTGTCGCTTCTCATTGAGATATCTGCATAGAGCTCTAGACCTGTGGTCCGCGGAACAACTGATCGTTGGGAGTTTGCCATTATCGGTTGCCATACTCTGGTGGGCCGCGGAGTATTAGCTTTCATCGTGTGTGCGCAGCAGTCCCAAGCCCGTGGTCCGCGGAATAGCCGATAGCCTGAAGGTGACCTGTGTCCGGCCACTCACTAGTAGAAGTGAAGTGCATAATCCGCGGAGATCCGCGGAGAGTGACCGCCCGCGGAAAAATCAGGGACGCGGCAAAAATGGGGGTATCAAAGGGGCACACCATGTCAACATGCCATGGCCTGGACTAGTAGCAGGGGCGACAGAATATTCCCCTGCTTCTTCCTACAAAGGAATGTTTCCCTCATTTTACTCTGATACGAATAGGCAAGGAAGAATTACATGGCATGAGGGACCAAGCACTACGTGGGAGGTGGAAGGTGTGACGGGACGCCATGGTTTGGTAGAATGACAATTTGCAAGTAACATTGAGTCACAAAAGAAGAGAAGTGGGTGGATGGGAGAAAGCATGGTTGACAAGGCCACCAAAATGAGAAGGTCTCACGTGGGGCCTCGATGCCATCAACGAGGTTGATCCCAAACAGCTGAAAATTCAGTTCCGACTGGTGGCTACTCTTGCGGCTCGCAAGATAGCCAGAAAGAGGGATGAGCAACCCACATTCTACTCCAAAAAAAAAAAAACCATGCAAGATACTACAATGCTTCATTGGTCACAAGCATATGTAATATGCATGCATCATTCTCATGTGTAGCTTATGCTAGGTAACTCATGGCTGAAAATTTGCCAGCGTAAGAAACGTCTGGTACAGAAGGATCATCATTTCATTTCATCTGTCCACATCGTCCTTGAGCTCTGAGTGGAGGTATCCTTGTGCATGTAGTCACTTTTCAGTTTCCTACAGGTTATTTCATACAAGTGAATACAAGAGGTCACTTGCATCGTTTCACCCCCAGAACGAACAGGAGGTGCCATACAACACAATTACAGAGGGGGCACAACAACGAGGCAACTACGAGCCATAAAAGATGGCACATAGATAACAGAGGGACAGAACAATAAAGAGGCATGCACACATAAACCGGGATGACCGCAGAGGGATTGAAGAAAGCAGCATGCACTGCAAGTCTAAACTTGCCATCACAAAGCGCCTTTGTGAGTAAGTCAGTGTGTGGCTGCTATGTTTCCACACCAATCAGGCGCACATCACCATAGGCGTTTGTGCAAAAAGTGATGCATGATGTTGTTGTGCTTTGTGCAAGTGTGATGCATGCCATTGTGCTCAGCAATTTGGCACGTGAAATCATTTTTGCAGCAAAGTGTAATGCAATGGAAGGGCTTGCATAGCTGCAACATGTGATGACAAAACTAGATGCTCTTGCAAACAACGTCCCCAAGGCAACAATACCAACCTCAGTCGAGCGGTGTGTAACACAACCTTGCTTGCTGCTCTTCCAAGAGACAGTGATACCACAGATGAGGAAGATNACAGGTCGACAAAATGCTTCCCTAGGGTGTAAATGTATCCAATGTGATGCACATGCAACACTTGTTACTGGCGGTCATGCTCAATCTCCATACCCAGGAAGACGCAGGCATAACCAAGATCTTTTGTCTTGTACACAAACTAGAGAAGAGCCTTCACATCCTGGACAACCTGAGGATCTGAAGGGGCGGTCAAGAGGTCATTGCCATTCACCAAAATGGTGGCAAGAGGTGCTAAAGGATCGCTAACGAAGAGATTAGGGTTGAATAGACTGTGACAATTGCCATTGTACTTAAGGGTTGTGGAAGTATCAAGGTTCCAGCAGTGTGGAGATTGCTTTAGCCCGTAAAAGACATTGCCAAGGTGCCAAATGCAAGCGGTACCATTTTCATAGCCAGGTGGTTGAGTCTGGTAGATCTCCTCCTCAATTCAATTGTACTGGAATGCTCTGTTTACGTCTATTTGATGGAGCTCCCAGTCAAGCTTGTCAGAAACCAAGGTGCGGTTCCAATGTGGCCTGACGGCTCTTTTGAGCTCACGGCTATGTTTTGTGCGGGTGGTTCTGAGTCTAAGCATGAGATTTCTGGTCGCCTCACGCTATGTTTCTGGGAGTTGAAGACAGTTGCAAGACAGTCAATTTTGCGAAGGGAATAACACGATTTTGCATTAGTTTTTTAAGATGGATATGATCAAAACATTTGCAGGGCTAGTCATAAGCTCTCCAACGCACCAAACTGTGCGCAATTTGGTTCACCGTAGCTCCCCCTAAGTCAGCCGAAGCGCAGCACCCAAATTCAGCCGCTCAGTCGGCGGCACGTACCACATCGCCCACCGAGGCGCCCTCACACATCAAGGACCCGTCAAAATGCCATTTTGGAAGCGCAGATGTCCCTACGCATAGTGGCGGCGCCCTTCGTGCCTTTGGGATCTGTTTTGATGAGTTAATCATCGAGTTTGATGATGGGGATTGATGTGGGTCGAAACCTGTTCGCGGACCTCCAATCGGAATTTTGACTTAAATTCCCGAGTAACAAACTCTACTTCTGGGTTTCGGACTCTGGCTAAGTCCCTCAGTAACAAACTGCACTCCTGAAATCCGGCGGATCATCCACCTGACGCCTCGGCAGATCTTCCGGAGCAAAATCCCAAGATGGCATTTTGTTCCTCGTTCCGGCCAATTACCCCCCTGATTTTTAAAATCGATGTTTCAGATTTCAAGAGTTGTATGATCCTTGAATTTTGATGCAGATTCTCAGTTCTGAATTAATTTAGTGTTCCTAATTGGTCAAATTTGTGGAGAAATGGCATTTTAATTTCCACGACGGGGGTTGTTCAATACTTCTGTGGTTCTTAACTTTGGCGACGTCAGTCGAGAGGACAGTCGACGTGCACATCTCGCGTGCAACTTCTTGTTGCTCTGAGTTCTTATTTTGAGCTTCAAACTGTCAAGCTACCCGTCCAAACCTATCATTGTACAGCCCGCCTGATAGCTTGTCAGAAACGCTGTCAGGACAGCTGTACACCGGAAAGATTTGGTGCGATGAGTGAGTCGCTCCCGGAGTAGTAACAAGAAGAGGCCGTTGTTTTTCTTCCATTACAATGCTCGAGCTCATGCATTACCAGCCAAGACAACATGGAACAGCCAACCCATTGATGAAAAACATGAAATACACCAAAGGGAACGTTAAATTTGATGAAAAAATGTTTCAATTATTTATGTGGTCCTTGAAATTCTTTGAACAAAACATCGTATCCTATTTTGATCAGTCAAAAAATAATTTGAATCGAAATTAAAGATCAGGGGGGTATTCACTGGAAGTCGAACCGCGGCCGGCTCCCAGAACTGTCGTGCACACCCCAACTTTGAAAGCCCATATCTCCCTCGTTACTAGTCCGATTCTGGTGATACAACTTCCACCGAATTCAGTAACTCGTCAACTTTCAGGAGCAATTCAGGATCCAAGCAATCATTGAGTCGCAACATCCGACGACGAGGAATTTCCTCTCTTTGGCAGTTTGTCGGCGCCTCCTAGCGCCGCACTTGGGCATGCAGAGGGGCAATCTTCAACATTCTCCCCCTTGCACCTGCCATGCCCGCTACTCCTTCTTGCTCTCACTCATCTTCCGCTGCGCCCTCCAGCCCATCATAGCTTGTCATCCCAAGTCTGGCCACGCTCAATGCGTGTCAGTCGACGGGTTGGGCTTTGGTCAAGCAATCCGCAAGCATGTTGTGCGTGCTACAGTGCTGCAGCACCACCTGTCCCTTTTCAACCATGTCCCATGCGTAGTGGTAACGCACTTTGATGTGCTTCGTCCTCCTGTGCTGCGTCTGGTTGTTGGTCAGCAAGATTGAACTGGTGTTGTCCTCTTGCACCACTGTAGGTTCGTGTTGCGGCACGCACAGCTCCCCTAGCAACCTGCGGAGCCACACCGCCTCCTTGACTGCCTCGGCCAGTGCGATGTACAAAGCTTCCATTGTCGAGGTGGCGACACAGTCTTGCTTTCTGCTGCACCACGAGACCGCTGCACCAGCAAGGAAGAACACGTAGTCGGATGTGGACTTCCGCTTGTCCACATTGCCAGGGTAGTCTGCGTCCGTGTAGCAGACCAGACACAAAGGGTCCACCCGTCCCTTGGCGTCAAACCTCAGGCGCGCGTACTGCGTCGCCTGTAGGTAGCGGAGGATGCGCTTGACCGCCTGCCAGTGTAGTGGCCCTGGATTGGCCACATACCTGCTCACTTCGCTCACCGCGTAGGCTAGGTCTGGTCGCGTCGTCACCATGGCGTACATGAGGCTGCCCATTCCCAATTGGTAGGGCACCCCTGCCATATCCTCCCACTCCTCTTTTGTTTGCGGCGCCATTGCCGCACTCAGGTCACAAGTTGTGGAGACCGGACTGCCAACTGGTTTGCAGTCCTCCAAGCTGTACCGCTTCAGCACCTCGGCCACACATTTGGCCTGTCCTAGCTCAAGCGTGCGCGCCCTCCGGTTCTGCGTAATTCTCACCCTGAGGTAGTACTGCAGCTCCCCCATGTCCAACATCTGGAATCTACTGCTTAGCTGCTCTTTTAGTCACTGTAGGCTCGGCAAATCCATCGAGCACAAAATCAGGTCATCCACATAGAGTGCGACGATCTGATGGAGCTGTTTGTCACGCCGCACGTGTACGCTGTGCTCCGCCTTACAGCACTTGAAGCCGAGTGGTGCCATGAAGCTGTCCATCTGTTCCCACCAGCATCTGGGAAATTGTTTCAACCCGTATAAGGACTTCCGCAGCTTACACACCTTGCCCTCCGGCGCCTCCATCCCCTCTTGCACCTCCATGTAGATCTCTTTGTCTATGATTCCATTGAGGAAGGCCGTCTCTACGTCCATTTGGTGGAGCTCCATGTCCTTCGTGGCCGCCACCTCAATGATAGCCCGGATGCTTGTGAAATTGGCGACACGAGCGAATGTCTCATTGTAGTGTTCACCCTTACGCTGTGTGTAAACCTTTGCCGCCAGCCGCGTCTTGTATTTATCAACCACACCTTCCTTTGTGAACTTGGTCTTAAAGACCCACTTTGAGCCGATGACCTTGGCATCTTTCGGCCTGTCAACCAACTCCCACGTATCGTTTTCCGTGATGGACACCAACTCCGATTTGATTGTTGCGTCCCATTGATCGACTGCGGGCCATGCAAGTGCCTCTTGCACTGTAGTTGGCTCCGTTGATGCAGCCAGCATGCACCGCGTCATGCCGATCCATCGACCTGTACTTGCGTCGAAGCGCTTTCCCGCTTTTCGCTGCCTTCCACTGCGGCGCGGTAATTTTGGTGGTGCATCCTCGCTCTGCTGCAATCCCTCCCACTCAGCACGCTCAGGTGAATCATCGACCAGACGTCTCCCCAAGGATCTCTCTCGCTCTGGCGAAGCATTGCCCGAACAACTGGCACATCCGGTGGATTTTCCACCGACACCCGATGCACTCTGCCGGGAGTGCGCGCCTTGGCATCCTCGGTGCCTCATCCACCGGATCGTTCTGGTGGATCTCCTTATCACCTTGATCGTCATCGGAGTCCTTCGCGTTGGCTACCACCGCTGGTGCACCTTCGCGCTCTGATGGCGCATCCTCAACTTCGGCGTCCGCCGGCTCCTTCTCGTAATCAAGGAGCTGGAACCACTCCCTCGTCTTTGGAGAGACCACCATGCCCGCGTCCTTGTTGCTGATGTAGCTCTACTGCTCATCAAACTCGACGTCTCGGCTGCGAATTACCTCCTCCTTGCGCATGTCGTAGAGCCTGTATGCCTTATGCATGCTCTCATAGCCAGGGAAGAGATACGAATTTGCCCGCGGCTCCAGCCTAGTATTGCGCCTCTGCGCAGCCTGCACCATCGCATGCGCCTTGCACCCGAACACTTTCAGGTGTGCCACACTTGGCTTGCGCCTGATCCAAACCTCTTGCGACGTCTTCCAGCCGCTCTTCCCCTTCAGCACCGCTATAGGAGTGAGGTTGATGGTGTAGCTCGCCGTACGCACAGCTTCTACCCAGACGCTTCGTGGCAATTCTGCATCCACCAACATGGTCCGTACCATGTTCAGCAGCATCTGGTTCGCCCGCTCTGCCACGCCACTTGACTGAGGCGAATACGGCGTAGTTTGTTCCCATTTTATGCCCTGCTGCTTCATCCACCCACTACAGCCCACGTACCCTCCGCCATTGTCGCTACGTAGCGCTCTGACCTTCCGGTCAGTCTGCCTCTCCACCGCGGTGACATACTCCTTCAGCCGATCCAGGACCGCGCCTTTCCGATTAATGAAGTAAACAAAGAGTTTTGTGCTGTAGTCATCAATGAAGGTAAAGAAGCAACGCGCGCCGCTCTTTGACGTCGTCTTGAATGGTTCGCACACGTCGCTGTGCACAACCTCCAGCAGGTCCGAGGCACGATTCACATTCTCGTTGAACAGTTTTCGCCGCGCCTTGCCCAAAATGCAAGGCTTGCACTTTTTGTGCTTTGCTGCATCTGTCGCCTCTTCTGCACCGTTGATGACGAGGCCCCGTACCAGCTCGCGCTCCGCCATCTCGTTCACAAGTCTGAGTGAGGAATGCCCTAGTTTTCGGTGCAAGAGGTCCAGATGAGCTCCCCCTTCTTTGGCCAGGTTTATGGTGCGTTCTTGCAAGTTTGCGGAATCTGTCGCAGCAGGGATCACCTTGGTCTCCACAATGTAGAGGCCTCCCTTGCGCTTAGCCTCCAGCACGGGCTCGCCGCCACCGTCCTTCCGCACGACTGCCCCTCTTCTCTTGAAGAGCACCCCGTACCCCTTGTCAATCAGGCGTCTAACACTTAGAATGTCAGCCAAACCGGGTACGTGCTGCACATCCTTGATGATGCGCTCCACCCGCTTTCTGCCAATCACCACCTCCACGTCCACGTCTCCTTGGCCAGCCGCCGGCTTGACCTTGTCGTTCGCGACCACCATGGATTTACTAGACTTGGTGTAGTTGATGAACCCGACCTTCTCGACTTGGGTATCCTCCTCCGCTCTAGAGTCAAGGCATCGTCGGTTGGCCTTCTTGAGGTAGTGGTTTTGAGTGCCATTGAGGAGCGCCTTCTTGCCTTTGGCGTCCTTGCCGCCGGCCTTTGCCTCCTCGCTGCACTCACGGGCCCAGTGGCCCTCCTTGCCGCATTTTCGGCATGCACCCTTGGTTTGCACAAGCCTTCTTCACGCAAGAGGAGCCTCAATCTGTAAAGGAGGCACTGCAGCGGAAGGATGGGGCTGAGTGGGAGGGAGCAATAAAATCTGAGCTTGCCTCCCATGAGGAGAACGGCACTTGGGAGCTGGTTGACCGGCCGGAGGGCGAGAAAATCATCGGCTCCAAGTGGATCTTCCTGAAGAAGCTCACAAAGGAGGGGAAGGTGGAGCGGTACAAGGCACGGCTTGTGGCGAAAGGATATACCCAGAGAAAAGGGGACCACTACGACGAGACCTTTGCACCAGTTGCCAAGTTTGCCTCCATCCGTACTATCCTCTCGGTGGCAG
>SZWC01002496.1:79190-91628 GCA_023375785.1 Penium margaritaceum | reverse complement strand
GAATG
Source organism: Penium margaritaceum (assembly GCA_023375785.1). Taxonomy (NCBI): domain Eukaryota; kingdom Viridiplantae; phylum Streptophyta; class Zygnematophyceae; order Desmidiales; family Peniaceae; genus Penium; species Penium margaritaceum. Next base: position 91,623 of record SZWC01002496.1, on the reverse strand, counting down.
TCATGACGTTCCCCTGTTTTTCTGGCATACTTTGAGTCTCACCCGGGTTTTGGGGGCACTGGGGGCATTTTTTGTTTTCCGGATATTGCGGGCAGAAAGTCGTCGGGAGGTCGGGCTCGACCCCAACGGCTCACAAAAGTGAGCAGGAGGAAGAGGAGAAAGCAAGCGAGCAACAACGTGAGGATCACGGTGTTTCCGGGGTGGGTTTGCACGCACCACGTGGGTGCAATCTGAACACGCAACGCGAGGTTGCGTGTCAGCCTCTCGGCGAGTAGCATGATGGTTATGCCATCCGCCAAGGGGCTGTCTCGGTTGCGGACCTACGACAACAGATGCGGTCAACGGCTCTTGCAATTCTGGTGACTGTGACCGTGCGATGCTCGTAGTGCTCTGTGGTGTCTACAACACGATGGCCTCACTCACCGCTGGGAGGTATACGGGACCAGCAAGGCGGCTCGCTGGAGCAGCACGCTCCCACCACGCGGGCAGACAGGATTCAAGAGAGATCGTTGATCTGGATAGATCGATGCCCAGGGACTTCTTGCACTAAGAATTAGGTGCAGGTGCAAGAAGCTTTGTAAAGCAAGCTGGAAGGGCACTAGGCTAGGGCCAGACCTTGCCGACCAGAAAGCAAAGATTCCCTGTGCATTGCTCATTGTGATTTACCTGTTTTGTTTTAGCTCTGGCTTCCAGAAATCTCCAAGTATATCTTTCTGTTGCAACTGNAGATTTCCTTTGCTCCTCCAGCACTTGCAATGTTTGACAGTACCTGTGTGATTAGATGTGTGTGTGATTCTGCATATGCACCTCATGACTGTGACTGCTCACAAGACAGACCATAGCTGGTAAAGGTAAGCCATGTTCAATTGAACATGCACATACAAAATCGGGTGAGAATATCATAGCATACAAGTTGTAAAGATAACTTTACATGGTATGAAAGCAAGGTTGTGGGTTGACCATGATACAGGGCAGTTGCATGGTTGTGGAAGAGTCAGAGTTAGGTTTCTGCTCTAAAATGATAGGAGACATGCGTAGGGTTCCATCGCAATAAACACCATGTTCTTGGCTTATTTAAATGCCATGGAGAACACATTCCCATTTTTGGAGGTCTTTGTTTTGTTGTCCAAAACTTTCAACCACAACTACATATTTCTCCTGTCAATCCCTAGAATAGAGTTCAAGGTGTCGTCACAAGTATGTAAAAGAGAATGGTACAATAAATGATCAACTGCTCATCCATAACTAGTTGGAATGGGTTGTCTATGTTGTCAGTGTAGTCTTTTCCCATCCAAGTCTCAGTAACTTGCAATAACGCTGAGAGTTGCACCACAGGAAGATTCCTTTAACTACCCTCAATGGCCAGATAAACAGCTGTGCATGCTGGAATAGTTAACACAAACAGTTTAAGGACTAGTGAAAACAGGTACCAGACAGTGCAAAGCTGGAAAAACAGGAAAATAATGAGGTACCAGTATTTGACATGTCTTTTGAATTGGATTTGGAAATGCTCCGCGTTTCAGAAACAGGTCCCTGTAGGCCTGCATGTCTTCTTCATGTCACTGCATGTGACGCCTTCATTTTGCAAGTCTCCCCAAGTATCATGCTAAAGCTTTTACACCTAGCTTGAATAAATCTTGAACGTGCCAGGAGTTTCTTACGATGAAAACTGCTAGAAACTTATAATCTTAAATTAGCACCTTCCTTTGAGAGACCACCATCCATAACTCCTCTCGAAAGATCCCTTTACAACCAGATGACAGAAATATTGTGCATTCATTCTTTGATATTCCATAATTTGAACCAGTAAAGATGTGCACATAAGATGGGGAATTCAAAAATCTAAAGATACAGGCCTTGATGTAACATGGCTTTGGAGCAAACACTAGCAAGCACAAGTATTCACTCACCCTCCAACTGATTGATACCAGTGCCTAAAGTTACGGAAGAGAGCCTTCTTAAACTGTCGATCATTGTTGAACTGATGTTTACCTTCTGATCATCTGAACCATCAAAGGAGTGATGTTGTAGATTTGACCTTCATATTGTGAATTTAAGGTTACATTAAGGAATCGGCAACTTAAACGCAAAGGGGAGAAAACAAAATAGAAATTTTAGGTCAATGAATTACCTTGTGTTTTACCACACACATTAGAGACGATTTTTCTTGAAAGAAGACCAATAATGTATCTTTCAAACATGAGCATCATTGTTTCAAGAGAAGGGTGTGATCCACAGCATTTCTTAGGTCTTTGGTTGCTCCCAAAACTACAAAAAATGAATCATGCAAGTCGCATGGACTTTAAGACTTTTTTTTAGTTCAGGCAACTAATCCGCAGATGCTGAAAGAGCTCCTGTTGACCTACGTGTGGTCATGAACGCACATGGTTGCAAACTTGTAGGATTGATGTCTGAATCCTGGATTGCACGTGCCGACTTTGTTATCAGATGATACCACATTGGCAGCAATCCCTAGGAAGCGACCATGTCCAAAAGACACAGAGAGGTGTTTTGTGAAGGTGGAAGGTTTTTTTTAGGATGCCCAGTGAATTAGTCACAGCGACGCTCCGTGAAAAACGGGGAGTAAGCATCACCACAACAGCCAGCTGAACATGTACCACAAGATATGTGGAAAGACTCATTTTTGTACTATCTTCCAAACTTACAAAAAACATTGACAATGTAAATCCTAAATGGTTTTGGCCATTCCAGTGGTAACAAACCGTTGTGGGTTTCATTCAAAGAATGACAACACAGATAAACGTAGTGAGATTGTAACTGCCTCATCTTGGCATGAGCCAGAGGTCACATGTTCGACACAAGATGTTGTGAAAATTTGGCCTAAGACCAAAAAGTCCATATAACTATTCTACTTTGTGTGACTGTGATGTAAGAGTCTCACGGATGACGAGAGTTTAAAAATTTTCTTGTATTCATGAGGTTCTCTTTGCATTATTTGCCCGATGAAATATGCAATGATCAACTTTCTTTGAGCAAGAAAAAACAGGGATGGCTCAAAGAAAAGGGGGGGAAATGTAGAGTACAGACCATTTTCATTCTTCAGAATCAGTTTGAAATATTCATCGTGAATTTTGGGAATTGAGTATCATGTTTTGAATAGTCAAAGTCCGAGAATATAGGTCAAGGGTTAGAGTAAAAATTGAAGATAACATGACTTTTTTTTCCAGTGGTTGGATTTGAGACAAGACGAGTCTTGCAATGGGAATTCTAGCACGTCACTCCTCCACCCCTCCTAAATTTCAGTAGGATCCAGGAATAGTGATACATTTCCATGTGGAAATTCCTCATGAAATAGTTATAGATTAGGCGCATGTTTAGGCTACATGTTCTACATTTCCTCTATGAAAACCCGTCCATTCTTGGCGCAGTGTGTCTCAGCCAAATTTGTTGAGGAAACCATTCACATACCCTCCTTGGACTACACATTCTGAGGGCTAAATCCGTTTTGAATTTCAGTAAAAAAACAGCAGTTGAGTGTAGCTGTCAACGGCCGACATAGTGGATCAATCAGACTCTCAAAAAGCTGCTTTTTTCCAGTAAGTACCATGTATGAGCCACATGGTAGTTGCTGTGTGTTCCAGCAACTGACCCTTGATTTCGCATAGAACTCTGCGACCTCCGCAATTACAAACACACATCTTCTCAAGGTGAAGTACGACAAGCTACCTAAAACTTTGGTAGTTTTACATAGTTAAAGCGCCATACAAGCAGTCATCAAGCACTGAGAGTTTGGAACGCCTTGGATGAGACATGTTAGATAGTAGTGGAAGACACAAGCGAGCAGCAAACAGGAATCAAATGGAAACCGGTTTCTAGGTCTATGATTCAATCCTAATCATCTTGAGTAATTGTAAGGTGATAGGACAGGACTTTGAAAATAGAAATCCCTGTGGTTGGGCCCGTTCGCCATCAAGGATACATGGACACCTGCCGCTACCAAACTTGACATTGTGGTCATTCACCCGGTTTTCCACATCATTAGAATCAAGCCTTACAGAGACCCCGGCGAGCATTTTTCCTAGAAAAGAGGTTCCTCTACCACCACCCATGGAAGTGGAGAAGGATACAAAGTGCAAAGTTGAAGACAACATCATAGAGTGATGTCTTGACAGATTCATGGGATATCTCACAAAGTAGCAAGGCTATGGCGCATTGCAGAACAGCTGGGAGCCCTTTGACAACCTAAGGTACATCAATCAACACATTGATAGTTGTTTTAGCCGCCATCCAGTTATTTCTTTTGATGCACCAGGACCTCATGACTAAGAGAGAAGGAGGTGTTATGCCCCAGGAGTAATACTTCCCCCACCGCAAGGCAGCTTCCGAATCTTTACTTTGACCAGCCATGGGCATTNTTGACATTATGGTCATTCACCCGGTTTTCCACATCATTAGAATCAAGCCTTACAGAGACCCCGGCGAGCATTTTTCCTAGAAAAGAGGTTCCTCTACCACCACCCATGGAAGTGGAGAAGGATACAAAGTGCAAAGTTGAAGACAACATCATAGAGTGATGTCTTGACAGATTCATGGGATATCTCACAAAGTAGCAAGGCTATGGCGCATTGCAGAACAGCTGGGAGCCCTTTGACAACCTAAGGTACATCAATCAACACATTGATAGTTGTTTTAGCCGCCATCCAGTTATTTCTTTTGATGCACCAGGACCTCATGACTAAGAGAGGAGGAGGTGTCATGCCCCAGGAGTAATACTTCCCCCACCGCAAGGCAGCTTCCGAATCTTTACTTTGACCAGCCATGGGCATTTTGACCAACTGCTCCAAACTTTAGGGTTCTGTTCTAGAACATTTTGACAGGTTTGACAAGTAACATTGTGTTACCGGTCCGGCAATACTTTTGTGGAGCTCTGCAAAAGTAAAGCCGGATGTGTCAGGATTGACGTATGAACTGAGCCTTTGATGTTCAAAAGGGTGAAATAGCTCATAATCACATAAAACGCAAAGTGTGACTCTCATTTGCCCGTCGTTCGGAAGAAAAGTAACGATCCGCCCGTGGTTCGGAAGACAAGCAACCATCCGCCCACCTTGCATTACAAAAGCAACCATCGGCCCAGCCTCCGCAACAAAATCAACTAGCCGCCCATCCCTTTTTTCATGCTGGATCACAGCATGTGTTTTGGAACTGACATGGAAAAAAGTGCAATGGTGCATTTGTCTGAGACATGGTGAATGACAAAAATCATATCATGCATCAATGCTACATGGTATGTGGCGGGAACATGACTTCTTTTTAGTGTTTCTGGGTTCCTCAGGTATTTTCTATGTAACGTTGGCATATGCGTTATTTTATGTATGCCATTGTCATATGCGTTGTTTTCTGTACGACATTGGCATATGCATTTTTTTTGTGCGGTGTTTTCATATGCNTAACAACGCACCTTAAAAAAAACAATGATACCCTGCAGACCAACAAAGTGAAGAGGATATTGGGGGCCTCTTCACTTTCCTATTGGTACCTGATGGGCTTGTTGCTTTGTCAGAGGTTAGTGGTGGGCTTGTTAACTTCTTTTGAGGCACATAGGAGACAGTTCTGAAAAGTGGATATGGTTTTTTTTTTGCCCAATGGTGAATGAAGGAACCAGTTGCACCCATAGTACATGCCCAAACTGGCCCTCCATTGGACAACACAGGGCCGTCGGACACAAATCTTGTGGTTTCTCCCTGTTAACTAAGGACCAACAGAATAGAGTATGGCAGGCCCCAAATTTGACTGAGGCCAAGAACCGAACATCTGCCAAACCAAATTCCGCTTGCCATGTGGTGTGAAGTGGCTCTAGGAGAATTTAAGATCAAAAAAACAAATCAGAGAATGCATGTTTAGCCTTGCAATGGACAAATTCCCTGGCCCTGATGGTACAACATCAGATATTTCTAAGGCAAGCCCAGCACAAACAGAATTTCAGCTCCTACCTAACATACCTGGATAGCTTTCTTGAAATCAAAGACTTGAAAGCCTGTCTACTCTTCAGAAAAGGAGATCCAACAGAAATCAAGTGTTGAAAAACTGCCCCTCCGCATGCCCAAGTGTGGCGCCGGGAGGCGCCGACGAGCCGCCAGAAAGTGGAAACTCCGCTCTGGCGGATCTGGCGACTCGAAAATTGCTCGGATCCTAAAATGGAGGATTTCACCTTAAAGTTGTCGAGTTGCTCAATCCGGTGGAAGTTGTTTCGCCAGAATCGGACAAGAATCAAGGGAGATATGACCTTCCAAAGTTGGGGTGTGCGCAGTGACTCTGGGAGCCGGCTGCGATTTGAAATCCGGTGGATAATCGACCGGATTGAGTAACAAAAATACCATCTGGATGAATTGTGCCGGAAGACCTGCCGAGGCGTCCGGTGGATAATCCACCTGGTCAGGTGGATCATCCACCGGATCCAGTAGTGCGGGTTGTTACTGGGGGACTTAGCCAAAATCATGGCTCGACGTCCGAAACTCAGTAGTACGTTTTGTTACTCGGGGACTTCGTCAACATTCTGACTGTAGGTCCGCGGACAGGTTTCGAACCTCGTCACACCCCATCACCAAACATGACCCAAAAGTGGGTAGGGTACGTGGAAACAGTGCAGGGGACCCCTATACCATGTGCAAGTGGACCTGCGCCTTGGGAAAGGTGCTTCGCACGTGAAGGAAGGCGCCACGACGTGTGCGTGCCATGGAGGCGTTAGGCGTTTCTGTGGTGGGTGAGACCTGCGCTTCGGCAAGCATAACTTAAGCTAAGCTTGGTCGAATCACGCACGGTTTGGTGCGTTGGAAAGCTCATGACTAGCCCTATAAATGTTGTGATCATGGTTATGTTCAAAAACTAACGCAAAACGACGTTATTCCCTTCGCAAACTGACTGTCTCTAAATTCCTACTCACATAGCGTGAGGCGACCAGAAAGCTCACGCTCAGTCTCAGATTGGCCCAAAACAGTAGGAGTGAACCACTAGAGGCGATCAGACAAACTTCGAGACCCCACCACGCAGATTCCATCCTGACATCAAGGACTACTTTCCAATTTCCCTGCTTAATACTGCCTAAGATATCTCGGGGAAAGTCCTGGAAACCAGACTATAACAGGTCTTTTCTCACATCAGAAGCCCTGACAGGTTGTTTTCAAGGCAAAAACATAAAGGACACGTTTTCTCTGAGTATCAAAGGAATTCAAGAAACTGGCCACACTCCATAACACAATAAAATCATTCCTCTTGAGAAGGTACCTAACCCAGCCAATCACAACATTGGCGGGTGTAATACAGGTCTGTCTGGTAATGCTACTTGTTAACATAAAAGCCATGGAACCCTTAAATTAACATTACATCCAGTGAAGTCAAAATCCAAATTCAATGCTTGATAGCTGTCCAAATTTTGGTGCTATGTGGACGACACAAACTTTCTTATCAAAGATGATGAAGAACTTGCCAAAGCAAAAAAAACCTAGACCGCAGCAAGACCCTCAAGGGCCTAAAGGAAAATGGTGCAAAAGCAATACTCTTCTCTGCAAAGAAAGAAGTGGTACCTCCAAACACTGAAAGTTTAACAACAATACAACCATAAGAAATTCTCGGACTGAACATAGACCACAATACAGAGTCCACGTCACTTTGGACAAAGCTGTCACAGAAAATCTCCAAATCGTATGTGTAACCAATCATCCCACTCCTGAAACTGCGTACAAAGTTGTTATTGGGAAGTAAACTCTAAAGTCAACATCAATTGTTTGCAAAACCCTTTCTATCCCATGGAAATGTGATTGTATTCCTTTTGTTTGACAAGAAATGTGTCTCTGGGCTCTAGTCACATGCATTCATGTTTATGATTATTGAGAAATCCATGGATACAAGAATGCATGTTTTCATAAACTGATTGTGGAGTGTATGAATTTGGGTCGACTGAGTATACCTCTGTTCCTATTAGACTTGTTCCCACCTCCAGAAAAAAGAGAAAAAAAGTGAACCCCCAACAGCATACTTCTCAGCTTATTGTGAGAAACAAGAAATATGGGAATCTGTGTTCTATGAAAAAGTTTTCTTAGACGTTTTTAAAAACGTCTAAGAAAATCTTAACCTACAGCATACTTCTCAGCTTATCGTGAGCAACAAGAAACATGGGAATCTGTGATCTATTGAAAAAGAAGACAGCAATCACACCGACCAAGGAAGGGGGCCTGGATGTGATCTAACCAGATTTCCTCATCCAAGTGCAGCAGAAACAGGTGACCTACTTTTTGGAGGTCTAACCAGAAGAGGGCATTTCTTCCTGTCCTACCCATCAATCCTCAGATTCAAGGGCCTCTTTCAGCCCAGGTGGATAGAGTGATTTATATTTTTTATTCTATAGAACCCCACAATCCTCTCACCATTATCAATTTGACTGGAAAGCCTCCAGGATTCCCTTGCCTTCAACCACTTCCTACTAGAGAGACCCAACACACTCTATGGCACAGATAAGAAAGAAAACTTTCTCTTACTCAAAGGGATACAAATTGAAGGACTCGTCCCAGAAATTTCAGAAAGATATCTACCAAAATTTGAACCAATAGATATTACTGGTAACATGGCCCAAGAGCTGAGTACACTGGAAAGAAAGGAAAGAGAACCTTCCACAAACATGGAAACAATTCATCGTGGGTCGAGTACCAGATGACCTATCAAAACAACAGTACTAGTTCTTGGCACCCTATTCAACCAATGACCCCAGTTTTATCCATCTTCTTGCGAAAAAAGTTAACTCAGGTGGATCAAAATCATGTGTAACGGACTTAGAGCCTAGAGATAAAGAAACGGCACACCTAGAAACATTCTATGATTTCCCCAAATTTTGGACAGCGGCCCAACCTATGGTCCTACGATGTGATACGACAATACTGACGTGGAAAATTGGCAGGAAACAACCCAACCTTGTGGAGCTCTATCTCAAGATTTTGGGAACAGAAATCGGAAGAACAACCCTACATAAGAAAGCAGAAAAACGATGGAGAGCATGTAGATGTATAGCATTTCAATGAATCATTGAAGCCAAAAAATCCCATCCAAGGCTAAAGACGCCGCACTTGGGATCCTAGTTTGCAGCATCCAAGTGTGTGACGGAGTCCTCTTTCTTCCCTTCCCCTTTGAGAGCATTTTCTCACTATGCAACCTTGGAAGCAAAGCAGTCCCGCAAGCCTTTTGTACATGGGAAACAAGCCAGTTTTTCTATGATAGAAAAACTGATGGAAGGTTTGATTTTCATATGCAACACCTCATATAAGGAGCCCTTACTCTTCTATCATCCTGCCAAAAGGTTTGATTGATGGCAAACAGTTAATTTGCAAGATGTTTGGAAAATACAGGTGCAAAGTAAGCCTTGGAGAGATAAAAGGCCTCAAAAACCTTACCGCTCATCTGGCACTGCACGTAATGAGATATCTTTAAGAACATCTCAACATATTAAAAATTCTATACAATCACTCACCAAATAATACAAAGTCATGAAAGATAACCACGCACCTCTCACAAGAACATTCCAAATGCAAACTCGACAGCAATCTACTAACCACACAAGTCAAATACCATCCTAGCATCCATAAAATCTGGACCAAAAGTTCAATGCATTTGGAAGGACAAGTATTCCGTGGCATATATGACAAATGTGCCACGGAATACTTGTCCACAGGGCTATGACCTGTGGAAAACATGCTATTAGGGGTTGGAGTCGTGGGTTCAAGTCCCACATCGTGTACGAACGAGAGTTCGTGAGTAGCTGAGGTTGTGTGCTTGAGACAAGAGATGCAGCCTGTAGCTGTACGTCTCCATGTGAGAGGTTTTTCCCATCAGAAAGACCTCTAGGGTGCATCAGGGATTCCCTTACCTCCAAGGCAGCATATACAAGAAAACAAATTCTGAAATTTGGGGTTTTCAAATAGACCAATCTAGTGGTACACTTGAACCACGAGTTTCATAGGGATGAGGTGTGGAGCTGAATATTGAATACTTAAGCTATGAGTTTCCTTGTGTTACTCTGAGCAGAACGTACATGGTTCATAGGGATGAGGTGTGGAGCTGAAGACAGTTTGGTGGATTGAAGAAACTGGATTTTTTTCATAGGCAGTAAGTGTACTTCAGTGTTAAGCACCAAGGCTGTCAAGCACATACAATAGCGGAAAACAGCAGGAGGCATGTGTGGGGTCTTGGACACTCTAGTCGAGAGTGTTCAATATGTTTGACCTTTGTTCATTGTTGTAGGATGGATCAGCATCACTCTACCCCTTTTGGAGATATGCCCCTTGGATCCGTTAGAGGATGACTCACATATGCTCTGTCTCTTGTGAGATACGACCTACACCACTTTGGTGAATGGTTAACTTGACCATTTTATTGGTTTGGCCACGNAGGAGGTGATGTTTGGAGGTGATGTGGGGAGGCGAAGTGGTGGGAAGGTGAGGTGGGGAGGTGAGGTGTTGGAAAGGTGAGGTGGGGAAGTGAGGTGGTGGGAAGGTGATGTGGTGGGAGGGTGAGGTGGTGGGAAGGTGAGTTGGTGGGGAGGTGAGGTGATGGGAAGGTGAGGTTGTCCTGATTTGAGAGAAAGGTTAATGCGGGATGAAATGGTGGTGTAGCCTTTCGGGAAAAGGGGCAAGGTGGGGCAGTCCCTAGATGGGATAATGCATGGAGTAGGTTTGGGGGTAAATGGGCGGGGTAGCCCAACAAGGGGCAAATAGGCAGGCTAGCGTTGTGAGGGGAAAAATGGTGAGCTGGTTGGGGAATAATGCTCATGGGGGGATTTGAGGTGAGTCACAGGAATCAATGTGAGAAGCAAGAGATTCAGAATTTTATTGACAGCTACATGGTTGGACTGCCACCTTGGCAGTAGGATGCTTATGTATCAAGCCCACAGCACAAGTCTATTGGTGATGTGGCTGGCTTGAGCCATTGCTCAGGAATGTGCTTTTGAGTTCAGGAACTGGTCAAGCATCTGTAAAAGGAATTGTATTACATGCAAATTACTTACCGTGGCTTGATGCTTTCTTGCATATTGACAACTTGAGCTTTTCTTGAGATGTAATTATAATGCATTAGCATTATTCAAGGTGAATTTTATGCTTGATTAAGTTTAGGATGCATAATACACACTTATAAATGAACGAGGTGTAAAACCCTTTGTGCGCCTTTTCATTTTACATCTTGTCTGCTAAATGTTGCTAGCTCAATAACTAACAAATGGTCATCAAGAACACTCAAGCACGCAAACTCGAATTCAAAAGCAGTGAGAATGCCTTCACTCTCATCCAAATTCTCTGTTTGAAAGTCAACATCAGCAGAAGGGGAATGCAAGATATCTGTACCTTTCTGTCTTGAGAGCTGATATCAGCCTACATCAGCCTACATCTGCTCCTAACGGCCATTACAAACAGGGAAATCAGTTGCCTCTATTGACCAATAGCCTACAGTGGCCTCAAACACAGGTGTGATAACATCAACAACAGGTGCAGCAGCAGTAGCAGTTTTAGTTCTAGGGATGGCAGGAGCAGGGGAACTTTGAACNTGGAGGATAGAGACTCGCCAGGATACCTCATTTAAACCATCCCAGCACCAACAAAGGAGGGTGATGACCAAGTGGAATGGGTCAAGCTCAATAAGGCTCTCGTTGTTCCTGTGTCCTCTGTACCATCCTCAGTCCTTTCACATATCAGTGGTTGCATAGTGGCAGCCCCAGCTTACACCAAACTAGGCCAGGTTTTCTAGTCCTCCTCACTTGCCAACTTTCTCTTCATTCTACAAAATCTCATGTGCATGAGGCTAGATGAAGGGGAAAACATCTCTGCTTTCATGTAGAAGTCTGAGACAATCATGCGACAAGCCACCAGAACGAGGTGGGACCTAAAATTCAATATGCAGACCGTGATATTCCTGAAGACACTGCTGGAGAGCTAGAGTGTAGTGGTCACAATGATTGCAGGGTAGACTGAAGCGCAAGTTTCCTATACCACTGTCTTGGAGTACATGCAGAATGAAGCCATGTGTTGCAGCAGCAGTGAAGCAAACATGGCTGCCTTCGCCTCACAAAGCAGAGGCAAGTCCGTACTACCTCCTCCTCTGGCTACAATAGAAACAACAGCACATGCAGCAGTGGCAAGGGTCCAAAGCACCAAGGACTTCTCGTAGAGCAAGACAACATACTCAAATATTGGATCTTTTTCCGACAGTGATGATGAGGAGATAAACAACAAAGATTTTGATGAATGAGGGCATGTTGGAGCAGCAGAAGCAGTGGTAGTGGAAGAATTGGCAGCACAACCACAAGTAGAAGCAGCCACCCGGGTTGTTCATTCCAGCAAGCACCTTTCATGCCCAAAGATCATGTGGCACAGGTGCTTTGGGGACATGGCTCAATGCACATTGGCTCTCATGGGAAAGCAGGAGCTAGTGTGTGGAA
>SZWC01002496.1:59432-74881 GCA_023375785.1 Penium margaritaceum | reverse complement strand
GGTCAAGTGATGTGGAACACCGGGTGGATATCCATGAATGGGTCAAGTGATGTGGAACACCGGGTGGATATCCATGAATGGGTCAAGTGATGTGGAACACCGGGTGGATAGCCATGAATGGGTCAAGTGATGTGGAACACCGGGTGGATAGCCATGAATGGGTCAAGAAATGTGGAACACCGGGTGGATAGCCATGAATGGGTCAAGTGATGTGGAACACCGGGTGGATATCCATAGCCATGATAGCTGGTAGTTTGAGTTCTTCAATGACAGTTGATCTCATCGCCTCAATTTGGATTGGCCCCACGCTCTTAGGTTCTATTTTGGCACAGTCATGTCCTCACCAATTAAAATTCTCACTGCCAAGAAGGATGTGATAACTGACATGAATCTGGGTCTCCATTCAATACTTGTCAGCTTCTCGTTTCATAGCTGCATGTTTCTTTGTGGATATTTGGTGAGTTTCACCATTTTCAGCATCTTTGTTTGCATCGGTATCTACATTTGCATCATTGCCTAGGCATTCAACTGTACCAACATTCTTTTGTTCTATACGTCAGCATTGTCATTGATGCAAGAATCGGTGTCATCCTTTGCATTTCCATCTACGTCTGTGCCAACGCCTGCAACTTCACCTGCAGCTGTGTCTACACCTCTGCTTGTACTTGTGGTTGTGCCTGTATCTGTGCCTGTACCTCTGCCTCTTCTTGTGTCTGTGTCTTTGTCTGTGTCTGTATCTTCCCCTACATATGCTTCTCTGCTTGGTTCTAGGTGATGGATGATGAATGCCAACATGTTGCTCGAACTCTGCAAACCTGCCAGGGTTGAGGAGAGTCATCCATAAACCATCTCCAATAGATTCTTTTTACTTGCAACACATACTGCTGACTTGAAGATGGGCTTGGTGATTGGTAGCTTGACTGCCCACTAAGTGCCATTTGCTCGCACAGAATTTGGAGCAGTTGTTTGAGATTTAAAACATGTTCTTGTTTTGAATTCATCAAATTCAATGGTTGTTTAACTTAATTAATGCTCAGACATACTAGCCGGGTTTTTCTACATTACTATCTACTTTAAATTCTATCAAAAGTGTTTGGAACACCAAAAAGCACATAGAAGAAAGAAAAAGTGAGAACATGAAGATATTGCCATGTCAATGGACGAGAGTCCATATTTTCTTTGTTACCAAAACTTACATCAATCAACCTTGTTGTCTGTATCGTACGTGTCATTTGAAGACAACAGTTGGCCAGCAAAAGGCACCGCAACCCTCTGGAAAGCACTGCCAAAAACGTGTGAGAATTCGGTTTTGTGTAAGCGTTATTCACCAACAGTTTTGGATCCTTCAGGCAGTTCCAAGCTTCCAAGAACCACTTGCACGATGCCTCTTTCAGTTGTTTCATTCCAACCTCCATGCCGCCACTTTTCCTGCTATGCTGTGTGCCCCAAACTGAAAACAGTTCTTTGATTATGTTCTTTAGCAGACCCATCAACCCAACGTCCACAACTTGGTGGAACAGTCACAGTCCACATGAAGGGGAAGTCCGTGTGAACCAAGTCCAGGAATACACTGCTGCAAGGAGGATGCCAAGTGTCCAGCACAAGCAGCATGTTTGTCTCTCCCTCACAAACCCTCAATGCTTTTTAGGGTTTTTTTAGTTCAAGAGTAAAATTTTCCAGAGCCATTCTTTCATGGTGTCTGTTTTTTCCCAGTGAGATGGCGTGCATGTAAAGTTCCATCTAGCTTCGAGTAGCATTGACGCATGCGGTCTGTTTGGGAGATGTTGCGTGCTTTTGCCAGCACAAATAAGATGCATGGGCAAGATTTTTCCCGTCATGGTGGATGTGGCAAGCGTGGTTGTGGCGCGCTTTTCCTCCATGCCTACAATGCTGATGTCTTTGGCACCCATTGCTAGGTGTATGAGACCTATACATGGGAGTTTTTGAACCCTAGTATGGCCCATATTCAAAACAAGAAACGTTTTCACGCCATACAAACTGACCATGCATGCACAACTCCTGTGGAAAACAAGGACTTGCTCCTCCCAGTCTGCCGGGAGCTTCTCAGCCGCAGTTGTGCCTGCGAACCACGACCACCCTCTCTCCCAAGTGACAAGTTTTTGCACCCATTGCCAACTAAACGCACGTGCACCGAGGCACGCCACCTCATCCGTACATGTCTTGCCATGACATTGCGGACGTCACAGCGAATGCCCTTGCTATCCGGTACGTGTACTGCTTTGCGAAAATTCGTGAGGACCTTTTCCTTCAATGTGTTAGGGTGGTCTTCCAACCATGCACAATGACTCATGCCCCCATGATTCTGTTTTTTTCCTATGACAGGTGGAAACATGCCAATAATGAGAGTGGTAAGGAAAACAACCTCAAACTATTTCTTGATGACCTTCGTCCCAGGCTTGAACCATCCCATAACATGGACGCCGTCAACCTGTTCAAGACCAAATAATCGTTGGGAGTGTGAAGCTTCCGCTACAAATGCTTCATTCTTGTGTAGGCCATTGGATGTCTTTTGCAAACGCAGAAGATGGTTATGTAATGACCACTACCAAACCAATCCGCGTACTTCTCGCGCTTTCTACGGGACATCATCGACAAGCAAGAGATGCTTGTAGTTTTTTTTCTTGACACTAAAGCAAGACACTCGTTTCTGGTTGAGCCATTGGAAATCTGTGATGTTGAGGAGTCCAACGAGCCAGTCTTGCTTCCGAGATCACAGTCAGAAATTGGTGTTGGACAAGTTCCTCCAACTGGTTTATGTCCCTTCTCCACGGCACTGAAACAATGCCCACGCGGAGGAGTGGTCCATTCATCAGCTGGCGCCTTGCCCTTTTCCACCATTGTCAGACACTACAACTTCTTTGGAGGTGGAGGTCCCAGCATGGAGTTGTTGCCCTCGTAAGAGGAGGTACTGCTCGTTATAACTCCTTGTGGAACTCCACCATGCACCGCCGATGAACTTGCTCACTCAGAGTAGTTATGTTATGGGAGCCGCTGGTTCAGGCGGTGATTACAACATCATGCTGAATAAACATGCATGTTTTGATGCTCCTACTCTATTCTACATGAAAAACCGTGTGAAATCAACCCAAGAACCGGGTCATTTGGTGCAGGGACAAGACGAATACGACTGTGTAAAGGTGAGTGGCTCACCTTGAGAAACAAGAGACGTATCTGTTCGACCCCAAGCACGGCGGAGCGACCTTCCGCCCATTGCAGCCAAAGCGCCCCTAGATGGATGCTTAGCCAATGAGGCAAGGCTCATTGGGGTCCATGGGCATTTCGAGATGGTGGCTGGAGCTGCATTTGCAAGCGAGGGTGCTTCAGGCGGCCGTGACCCCCGCTGGCCGTGCTGCCAGTGGCAGTCAAGCGTGGAGCACTCAAATGGCCATAACTTAGCCGTTTCTCCATGGATTGAGGTGTTCTTGGGTGCAATGAAAACATCACAGTGCTTACTACATGATGCATGTGTTGTTTGCATGATTGAACCTTGGTAGAAGGTTTTGGAGCGCCGAGAGGATTTCGGCTCGCTCATAGAGGCTGGTACATAAGGAAGCCTAGGGGTTGTTCTAGGTATGCCAATCTTACCCAGAGACTGTGTACATTGCCTTAAACTAATCTATCAAGTCAAAAGAATCTATTCCTTGTCCAACTCTCCTCATTTACCAAGTATTGCCTCGCACATGTCCATTTGATCCTACAAGTCTTCTGTAGCACACCTTGGTGCAAACGCCGTCAGGAGAGTCGCATAACACGAACCTTGGTCGCTAGCAGTGGTCTTGCTGCTAGGAGAGGGTCGTGCGAAATCTCAAGGGGTGGCCCACACACCAAGGGGTCGAGGGTGGGAGGTTTATCCCAAGGGCTCGGCATGTGACCATCACGCTGGACGCCCCTCGGTTCACATTTGGTATTAGAGCGCGTGGACATTCGCTTGGCTTTGCGCAGATCCAAGGGAGGCAGTAGATCTTCCACATTGCGTTTGGCCAGAAAACGTCTTGTCACAACAGGAACCATGGCAGCAGTGGCATACGACTAGTCCTATCTCATGGCGGAGATCTGGCATGCTCTTGAAACGTTGCATGAAAAAGATACCAGCTACGTACAGAGGTTGAGGTGAGGTACGCCGGCCAAGGGAGCAATGCGTTGGGGATGTCACATAGGCGTGCACACTTGCCTTTTGGCAGCCCAAGCCAAAGGAGCCGGAGTTCTACAATGGCAAGGGTAGTGCGCAGGAGTGGCTCTTCACAGTGAACTAGTACGTCATGACGTTGGACGTTCCCCTCGGAGAAGATGCCACGAGACTGGAGCATGCACCTACGTTGTTCCGGGGAATGGCGCTGTAATGGTCATCGGCATTGTGCCGGCGGATCGCCGCTGGGTAGCCGGATGGGCTAGGGGCTAGGCAACCGCTTGAGCCATTACTGAGTCTACCGCTGGGGCAGGAAGTGCAGTTTGGTGCATGGGCGTTGACGAAGAAACCAGAAACATGGGAGCAGTTTGAGATGATGCTACAAGCACCTTTTGACCTCCTCAGCGGCAGCCGGGTCACACGTGACAAAATCAAACACGTCAAGCAAGGCAAATTGGTCAAAGACTATACCATATGCTTCATGGATTTGGCAGTGCAAATTCATGACCTCTCGGAGCGGAGGCGTACGGCTGGTATCATGACAACCTGAAGCCGCACGTCCAACGTGAACTCACGGTGCTCGGGTTGCGGACCTTTCCGGAGCTGGTTTTGGCGGCGGGGCGCATCGATGCGGTAAGCTACAATGCGCGCCGGACCTGCTATGCAATACAACCACGGATGGAGCAGCCCGGTCAGGCTGTGGCCATGGAGGTGGATGCAATGCAAGTCGGGCAGGGGGGCGCAAGCAGACATCAAGGACCGAGAGGCAAGTGCTGGGCTTGTGGTGAGGAGGGTCATTGCAAGCAAGAATACCCCAAGAGCAGAACACAACACGGAAATGGGCAGTAGTACTGAGGAGGGGACCACCTACTACTGTGATTCTTTTGTCCACTAGGGACAGCACCAGCCCAAAACGTTTTTTGCAGATTAAGGATCATCCTGGAGCTGTTTCTTAAGATTTAGGAGGGGAATTTCGTGGTTCGCAGGAAGCTATGCAGTCTGTTGGACGGCGGTGCAAGCCATAGCTTCTTCAACGACAATTTGGCGACGGGGTTGGAGCTTGCATGGCAGCCGGGGACATCGGCCAAGGTGCAGTATGTATCCGAAGTGGTCGAGTGCGGCAGGCCTCTCGTTAAGCACAAGGTCCACTTGGGTGAGTTGATGTGTGACATGGAGTTCTACACTTGCCCTATGGATGATTACGACTACTTGATCAGCCGGAAATGGTTGCACACCTTGAATTGGGAAGTGGATTGGAGGTGCAGCTATGTGGTCGTGAAGGCGGGCGGGAAAAGAATCGCTTTGTTATTGTGGCAGAGTGAGGGGAAGGAGTCGGATGCGACGGAAGTAGGGAAGCAGCTGCGCGTCATTAACTTGCAACAGTTGAAGTGATGTGAGCGCAAGGGTGGCAAGGTTTACCTGGCATGGGTGCATTCACAATAACCAGCACAACATCAGATTGTAGCGGTTGAAGGAGCGAAGGGGCGGTTGGTGGAAAGCGCGGGAGCTCCAGAGTTGCCTCCCGGTATTAGGGAGGTGCTCAGGGAGTTCGGGGATGTTTTTCCAAAGGAGTTCCCAAAGGGGCTGCCACCGTGGTGCGACATCGACCACAAGATCAAGGTGGTACCAGGGTCATCACCATCTGTGCAGTCTATGAATCGCATGAGGAACGCAAAACTTGCGGAGCTCACGAAGCAGTTGGGGAAGTTGGTAGACTATTGCTTCATTCAGTAGTCGGTGTCTCCATACGTGGTGCAGGTGTTGTTCGTTAAGAAGAATTCAGGAGAGTTACGGATGTGCATGGAATACTAGGCGTTCAACAACATCAGAGTGAAGAACCGCTACCCGTTGCCATGGGCAGAGAAGTTGTTTGACCAGCTGCGAAGCATGTGCGTCTTCAGTAAACTGGACTTGAGATCGGGGTATCATCAAATCTGTATTACAGAAGAGGATGTGGAAAAAACCGCGTGCCGGACGTGCTATGGACACTTCGAGTATCTCATGATGCCTTTTGGGCTAACGAATACTCTAGCTACGTTCATGGCATTGATGAACCTGGCATTCCACAAATACTTCGACCACTTTGTGGTCTTCTTCCTTCATGACATCCTTGTCTACTCACGGACGATAGAGGAGCACCAAGAGCACTTGCGGATGATGATAGAAGTACTAAGGAAGGAGCGGCTGCTCACCAAGCTCAGCAAGTGTGAATTCGCCAAGCAGGAGGTGGAGTTCCTCGGGCACATTGTGAGCGGGAAGAAGATCCGCATAGACCCAAAAAAGGTGGAAGCAATAAGGGAGTGGCCAGAGCCGGCGTGCGTGCCAGATATGTAGGCTTTTACGGGATTTACGAATTGCTACCAGAGGTTTATCCAGGGACACGCTGCAATGAGAGCATCCTTAATAGACTTGTTGAAGAAGGGGCGCCAATGGGAGTGGGGTGCAAAGGAGGGACAAGCCTTCGGTGCAATGAAGGTTGCCATGTGTGAAGCACTGGTGTTGGTGCATCCGGACACAAACAAGGAGTACTTGTTGGCGACAGTCGTAGGCGACTATGCAATCAGCGGGATGCTGATGCAGGACCAAGGGAAAGGGTTGTAGCCCATTGCGTAGTGTTCCAAGAAGCTGAGAGGGGCTCAGCTCAACTACTCAATCCATGTGAAAGAGATGCTCCCAGTGGTCCAGGCCTTCAAGCAGTGGAGCTTCTACCTCGAGGCGAGACAATGTGTGATACACACGGACCACTACACACTCAAGTACCTCAAGTCGCAGCTAAACAAGAGTTGTCGTGAAGCACGGTGGATGGAGCTACTAGAGGGCGGCATTGACTACGAGATCCAGTAGAAACCATGGAGAATCAACCCAGTGGACCCGCTTTTGTGTCTAACGAACTTGGACATGCATGCGATCATGGTGCTCGCGGGATCTACAATCATCCGCATCCTGTTTGCCCACACACATGCTAAGGACCAAGACTTTGTTGGGAGTACGATGAAGGGGTGCAAGTGGGATGGCCAGTATTGACAACGTGAGAAGGAGAACTAGATTGTGGTGCCGTGGAGTTTGTCGTTGCAACAAGCACTATTGGAAGAAGCGCACGACTCGCACTATAGTGGTCATTTTGGCCACGAAAAGACCTTCAAGATGCTCGCACACCAATATTGGTAGACTACAATAGGAGCATATTAGAAGGAGTACGTGAGCAGTTGTGAACCATGCCAAAGAATCAAATCGTGGAGGGCGTGGGCACTAGGAGAGCTGCAGCCGCTACCGATGCTGGAGCGTTCGTGGATGGACATCTCACTTGACTTTGTGAGGGATCTTCCACGGGGCGCAACAGAAAACACCATGGTGCTAATGGTGGTGGATTGGTTCAACAAGATCTCGCATTTCATTCCATGTGCGGAGAAAGTCATGGTAGCAGAGACGGCTCAACTCTCCTTGCAACATTTCATCAAACTTCATGGAGTGACAAAGTGCATGGTCTCGGACTGCGAACCTCACTGCACCTCCCGGTTTTGGGAGGACCTCCTCAGGAAGCTAGGCACCCGTGTGGCTCTTTCATAAGCCTACCATCCCAAAATGGACGGCCAAACAAAATGCACCAACCAGACCATGGAGCAGTCATTGCAGGGGATCTTAGAGCTTGATGGTGAGGGCTGGGAATGCAAGCTCCTCGTGGCTGAGTTTGCCTATAACTCAGCAATGCGTACCTTGACAGGAAGGTCTCCCTTTAAGGTGGTGCATGGGTTGCAGCCAGCATGTCCCTCAGACATGGAAACGAGATCGGACCTACCCATGGTGTAGCAATTTGCACGTGACTTCACGGAGGTGTGGCACGGCGTAAGAGATTCGCTTCACAAGGCGCAGTAGCAGATGAAGCGGTAAGCGGACAAGCATCGGACAGCCGAGGAATCATTGGTGGGACGAAGGCTGTTGCTCAGCTTGCGGAACCCGCAGCTGGTGGGGATGGGTAGCGACAAGCTCAAGACCTCAATGGGTGCGCCCTTTTTTGGCCAAAGAGAAGCGGTCCGCGGTGAGCTACAAGTTGGAGTTGCCGAACCACTACGAGATCCATCCCATGTTCCACGCTTATATCATCATGGACTACAAGGAGTCTGATGCACAGCTCGTGGCACGTAGACAAGCCCCTCCGCCGGTCTTGATGGAGGGTGAAGAGGAGTATGTGGTGGAGAAGGTTCTTAGGCACCGTCGGCGCGGCAACGGGTAGCAGTACTAGTGCAATGGCTGGGGTACAGGCCAGAGCACAATTGATGGATACCCGTAGCCATTTTCCACTAGGACGGTGCTGTCAACACGGTCCTCTGAGTGTACTAGGAGAGCACCGACACCGAGCCCTCAGAGGGGGGCGTGATGTTATGGGAGCCGCCGGTCGAGGCAGCGATTATGTCATCATCTTGAATTCAGATGCATGTTTTGATGCCCTGTTTTTATTCTACTTGAAAAACCGTGTGAAATGGACCCAAGAATCCAGTCATTCGATGCAGGGACAAGAAAGATACAACCACGCAAAAGGTGGGTGGTGCACCTCTAGAAAACAAGAGACGTACCGGTTTGACCGCGAGCACGGCAGAGCGACTTACTCGCCAACTACAACCAAAGTGCCTCTGTGTGGACGCATATCCAATGAGGCAAGGTTCATTGGGGCTCATGGGTGCTTCGGGATGGCGACTCGAGCTGCATTCGCAAGCAAGGGCGCTTCGGACGGCCGTGACCCCCGCTGGCGGTGCTGCCAGTGGTAGTCACACGTGGAGCACTCAAACAGCCATAACCTCACTATTTCCCCACGGATTGAGGCATTCTCAGGTGCATTGGAAAGCTCGCGGTACGTTATACATGATGCAATGTTTTTTGCATGATTAGACCTTAGTAGAGGGCATCAGAGAACCAAGGTGATATTGGTTGGCTCATAAAAGCTGGTACATAAGGAACCTTAGGGATTGTTCTAGGCATGCCAATCTTACCCAGAGACTCTGTACATTACCTTGTACTGATCTATCAATCATAAATGATTCATTCCTTGCACAAATCTCCTTGTGTTTGAAGTACTACCTCGCACACGTAAATATAATCATATAAGCCTTCCGCACCGGACCTTGGTGCAAACGCCACCGGGAGAGTCACACGGAGGGAAGTTTCGTCGCTAGCAGCAGTCTTGCTGCTAAGAGATGGTTGTGGGACATCTCAATGGTTGGCCCACTCACCAAGAGGTCGAGGGGTGGGAGGTCTTTACCAAGGGCTCGGCATGTGACCGTCACGCCGGGCGCCCCTTGGTTCACAAGTTACACATTCACTTCTCAGGCACGTCGTAAACTTGTGTCTGTGATACCACATTACATGCCATGATAACGAGAGGCACGCCGGCAGGGATGACAAGAGGCAACTCAAATGTTGCAGTGTGCACATGCGTGGAGTTATAAAACATTTATAATGATGGATTTGGCAATGTTGTATCTTCAATGGTAATCAACACAGGCTTATGTGCCATGCCAATAGGGCGTCTAGTCCCCTGAGGACGTGGTGGAGGACCTTGAGATTGAGCCAAGGGTTGTTTTGTGAGTGGAAACGCTGGAGTTCCATGCATGCTTGAATTGCGCACCACAAATTTGTAATGTGTACGCGCTTCAACAGCGAGTTAAGGATACAAAAATAAATGTGACAAGGGTAGTTCAATAATGGTGATTTGTTGTCCGTGAGTCCCGACGTACCGTTTGTCGCGGCATTGTTATGTTGGGCGGAAACAATGTTCGTTGAAGTAGAGAAATTGAACCACACTATTTTTCAGAATTATGATTTTTGATCCACGTTAATTTTGAATTTTGAATGGTACATGAGAATAGTATAAAAGTATAATACTTCATCAAAATGAATTCTTCATAAAGTCAATAACAAAAATAAAAGGGTACTATGGTACTTCAATTGATCTAGATGAACGGAAGGGAACTGGATCTTGCCATCGTAGACTCCCTCGGAAACAAGGCAGGTAGACAAGGTAGTCTACGACGCTTGTGCCATTGTTGCCTTAACTCATGACTATTTCAAAACCCATCACGTGCTCAGTTCCACAATCACTTAACTCAGTTATCAACCATCTGACCCAAAAAGGTATATGAGCAACACATAATGACTACCATTCTCGCCTTCAGTCACATTTTTCAACTATCGTGTATTCACCGCCTTTCATGTTGTTTTTCCTCCAATTTGTGGAATTCACTAGAATTCAACCATCTTCTCACATGAATGGAGGTTTGAACACTTGCACTTTGATTTATGTAAGCTTGTTGTCGTGTCACCTTGGACCTATGATGTAGTCTTCATTTCACACTTCAAACACATTTATTGGTCGGTTGTGTCAGCATGGAGGTTGCAAGACATCCATAAGGGCTACAAAAACGTTCATGCACTCACTACCTTCCATCTTTTATCAGTTGACTATGATTAGACAACCCCAGATTGAATGTTTGTAATGCAACTATCTATAGGGTGCTTCAAATGCACCTTGTAATGAATGCACTTGTGCATAACTTCACCGAGATTCTGGAAAGGTGTACCAAAAATTGGCTGGTACGCAAGCCTATGCTCGATGATTAGTCGAGCGGATTGGCATGGCTGAACCAACTCCATGCAAGTCACCTTGGTCTAATCTTCAACACGATGCAGATGTCGCGAGATGCTTGTTATGCCATTATTGACAACATCCGTCATTACACATCCACACCTGACACATGAATCTTCATGGAAGAAAATGTTTTCATATGGCTATAGTGTGTCACCCATGGCCTCTCCATACGGGAACTCACAGAGAGATCTCAACGCGGGCTTGCCACTATCTGCAATGTTTTGTGTGAAGTGTTGAATGCCATCTACTAGCTTGCATCATCAATGATCAGTTTCCCCTGAGATGTAACATGCATGCATGCACCATGTATTGGACGACGGGACTACTTGTAATGGTTTTATGACTGTGTGGGGGCTGTTCATGGCATGCATGCCCACATGATTATGCCTTTGTAGCATCATTGTGTGTATGTGAACAGGCATAGCCAGATCACATAGAACAGAGCAGCAGCTTGCGCACCAGACACATTCTTTTGTTTTGAAGCAACTAGATAAGAAGGTAGAATACTTGATGTTGGGATGATTTCCAATTCCCTCTCTCATTGCTTCTGACTTCCATTGAACATTAATTTTTTTGTTCATGCATCCTTTTCACATGGATACGGCCTTATGCCACTATACCACGGATGACGATACCAAAACAAATTTGGGCCTGGTGCTTCTTGACCTGAGAATGCTTAAGAACTCTTCAATCGACGTCATGCAAGCGCCCGCTTTATGATTGAGAGGGCATTCGACATCGTGAAATGTTTGTGCCACATTTGACGTGGACTACCAAGTTATGCTCCCTTATTCTAGCCACACCTTACTCTTTCATGCTTCATTCTACGTAATCTCATGTAGGACGTGGATACCAATGACAACATGGATCCAACATCGTACAATCAAGGATGGGGTGACGACAACGACAACTCACAAGGGGTGATTGCACGGAAATGTGGCAACATATCCATTCATTCTTGGCGTTCACAAATTGCTAGTGGAATGTGAGCACAATATATGCAAATGCTGACCATGGAAAACTAAGGAATTGTAGAATTCCCATAATTGATACATTGGCATGAAGCTAAACATGGTCTAATTCATATGAATCATAGCCATGTTTGCCTAATTCCTCTTCTACACCCAAAATTTGCTCCAATGCTTCACATCTTCCACTAGTTTCTGCCCAGGCTAGCCCCGCATCGGAGTAGCAACAAAAGCACAACGCGAGTACCACGTGGAGTACGCGAGCGAGTGCGACACAATCGTTGCGGACCACCGACTTAATCTTGTACTCCACTTCTCCACCGGGTGCCTCGTATGCTTCATCGCGATTTTGATGCATGGGTGCAACGAACGAGATGTAATCCATGGAAGACATGAGCCTAGGAGGATAACCACAAAAGCCTAGGCATGTTGGTGAAGCAGCCGGCATAGTTGGAGCTAGGGGGTTTGTCATGGTGAATGACCGAGGCGTCATGGTGGTTGGAGCTATCAAAAATGAGTTGAACAGCAGTTCTTTGTGATTGGCAAGACACATGAACACGGACTCAGCTATGCTGTCTAAGAGGTGTGCGTCAGTTCAAACATTTGCATTTGGATCTTGAAATGACAAATATGAGCGATTATGTTATCCACCTGAAGTCGTGTGTAGATAAAGGAAACCTTGATTTTGTTGTCATTTTCTACTTCACCAAAATTGTGTCCCGTAATCCCACACAATACATTACTTTATACTACACAGCACTAGACTACAATAGAATACACTACCATACACTACACTTTCAGTATCTTTTTGGGGTTACGTAGCAACCCAATGCAATCGGTTTGGTAGTCAAGAATCTGCACTTACGTCAGAAAATTCACTACACGAAGACTTTTACGAGGGCAATTACATCTCTGGTCGGGGTTTCTGTCCACAAACAACCCATCTCATACTTTCCAAGTATGTTTTCTTGCAGTTGTGTCGTTTTCGGATGACAAGCTCTCTCTGAGGGCGATGTTTTTCTTGAGGAAGCGACTCCCAGTCTAAGAAGAATATACAACTCAAACAAACTTCACGCAACAACCAGGGTTTTTCACGAAACAGATACCGGACATCGCAAACAAGCACTTGACTTGACCGACGACTTCTCCTTGGACAGGAGGGGAAGGCAGAAGATATGTTTGAACCCGACCTTCGTGTATAACTACGTAACCCCGATGCACGCATGCATGCAGCTAGTGCCACAAGTTTATCAGTCAAATGAGCAAAGAGAGTGTCTGCTAGTGGATACCACTGAAAGATGAAGGCTTCATCTACTGTCAAGAGACTGCAAAAGTTTTGTGGACCGCTAGGATGATCTTAGGGGGGATCACAATGGTCTTCGTCATCTTGCTGACGTCCATGTCAGATTGCCACGCATACTTAGCACGCACAAAACATCATTAGATATTGAATTGAGTGACTGCGGGAAGTCGGCACCGATGCGGGGTTTCGGAATTGGGCTACTTAGTGTGTAGTTCAAACTTAACAAAAGCGCACTTCGAACAACAAGTTTACCGCGTCCGACAACGGTATAGAATCATTAGTCAGACTAATTGGTTTAGGCAGATTTAGTGCCCTTAACGACAATTTAGTCTACGATGTTGTACTAATTAGTGGTTGGCTTTGCAATCTCTGGGAATTGAACCAAACTTGTGCCTCTCACATGTGACACGTGTATGCGTTGTTCTTGGCGTGGGCAGTGTCGCAACGGCGAGTCAAAGCCTTTAGTCTCGAGGCCGATAGACTAGTTAGTTGTAGCTTTTCTTTATTTATCGATTTACTTAAACAAAATTAGGGCAAGTTTGGTTTCGGAAGCGGTCCTACTCGGATTCCGAGTCGGATTCTCAGTCAGAGTGAAGTTCCGCTCGGATTCCGACTTCGAACAAGTCGGATCCGACTTCGCCGTCCGCGGACAGCGCCGACGGCTGCAGCAACACTCCATCCGGACGTCTAAGTTCGAACTGGGTCATGGGAAGATGTAGCGACGGTGGATCCGAGTCTTCTTCTCCCGCGGCGACTCGGTCGAATCCAAACTTGCCCTTAGTCTATTCCTCGAATCGCGAGGCCGATAGACTCATTTGTTTATCCGAAAATGGAGGGGAAATCGTCGCGGAAGTCGCAAGTACGTCGCTTACTTGACGGACGACTCGCGAGGCTGACGGCCACTTCCGCAGAAGCTCGCCAACCTCATCGGCCTCAATTTCGCGCCATCGCGAATTGACACAAAAGCAAATAGTCGATTTCGGAACCCCAGCCGAATGTCCACCGACTGACACTTTTTGGAGTGTTGGAAGCAACTCGTCGAGGGTGAGGGTTCTTGAACCTGATCTCTACCCACTCGTTCTTGATGGTCAGAGCCCCTCGACTGGTGGTATTACTCCCTCCGCGCTGCCCATCTTACCCTTGATGGAGTAAAGGAGGGGGTGGATTTTACGACCTACTCTTGAGGTATTCCAAAAAAAAAAAAAAAAAAAAAAAAGGAAGCAACTCGTCGAATGTGGAGCGGCCCCGCCCGCTTGCCTCTTGTTGTGTGATGTGATCTGACCTGCAGCAGCAGACGCTGCTGCAGCAGCACTTGCAGCTTGAAGCATGAAGGCACGGCCTGACAGCCTGTACCATAGCGCAGGAGGAGCAGCAGCAGCAGCAGCAGGAGGAGGAGAACCAGCAGTAGCAGCAGCAGCAGCAGCAGGAGCGGCAGGGTCGGCTGGTCTACCGCCCACAGCAACCGCTGCGGCGGTAGCAGCGACAACAGAACGACTGGGAGCAGCAGCAATGGTAACACCGAAAGCAACAGCGGCAGCAATCCATTCAGCGACGGGCTCCACATTCGCCACAATGACGTCATTACCTTTGAATCCGTCATCAGCACCTGCAGGGGCAGCATCATCATCATCATCATCATCGTCAGCAGCAGCAGCAGCGGGGTCAAGAGGCGTTGGCGGCCACCGAAGGTACTCTCGAGGAGCCCCATTCCATGTCCGACCCCGCACAGCCACTGTGCTGCTGCTGCTGCTCGTGGTGGCCTGTACCAGCATCGTGATGCTCTCTCCGCATCTGGCGCATTGGGGCAGCAGCAGCAGCAGCGGCAGCAGCAGCAGCAGTAGCACAGCAGGACAGCAGGGCGAACGAGAGCAACAGCAGGAGCAAGAGGAGGGGGAAGANAGGGAGGAAGAGAAAGGAAAGGGCGCAGGACGGGACGAGGAGAAAGAAGAGGCCGGAAGAGGGGAGGAGGAGAGGGAAGAAGATAGACGAAGGAAGGAGGATGAGGAGAAAGACTTCACGCTGGCGGAGGTGGTGGCGGACATTGGGGGTGCCGACAGAACGGTCATTTTTGCGAGCGCAAGTGAGGGCTACCTCGACTTTCTGGAGAACTGGTGGGTTTTTTATTACTCCCTTTGAACTGGTGGGATTGCTTTAGATCTTGGTTTGTCGTGGGCAATTTATTTTTTTTGTTGTCTTCTTTTCTTGGGTTTGTTTGACTTATGTCTCTGGTGTGGTGTGGTCTGATTGAGTGCTTGCGTTCGAGTTCGGAGAGATTGCCGAGGGTGAGGTAGTTCTTGTGTGTGATGTGATGTGATGTGATGTGATGTGATGTGGTGTGGTGTGGTGTGGTGTGGTGTGGTGTGGTGTGGCGTGGCGTGGCGTGGCGTGGCG
>SZWC01002496.1:26519-40325 GCA_023375785.1 Penium margaritaceum | reverse complement strand
GCAGGTATTTATGCCCTGGACCTGTCAGTTGTCATTTCTCTCTGCATATGCTATATTGAAGCATTCTGAAACTTTGACTTGTGTCTCCTAGCCAAACCCATGCCGTTGTGTGTACGACCTGTGACTGTCGTCACCGTCTGACTAGGCACTGACGCCCGGTCAGCGGCTGTGTTGCTAGGAAGCTTCTTCGCACTTTCTCAAACTGATCTTGTTGTGGGAGAGGCTTGCGAGAGCCTCTGGTGGATGGTGATGGAGACAGTTGTAAGCATCGTAAACTTCAGAGATGATATGTACTCAGTTCACATGAAAAGCTATGTGGAAGCTTCCTATCGTTTTTGTTGTTGACTTAGCAACGTCATCCTAGTTAGCGCTCACAAACACACGAACAAAAGCGGCCTTGTTTTCTGGAGCAAGCAAAATGCGTAGAGATGACAACTAATAGGTACGCTGTGGGTGGACCTATTGCACAGAGGACGCAAACAAGCAAGCCATGTTGGTGTGTGGGCTTTGAGCCCACATGGGTGGACCGTCATGGTGCACAACAACTGAATGATACGTAGGGTTCTGTTATGAGAGCTTCTCGGTTTGCTCCAGTGATGCTCCATCAGCTACATTGCATGTTTGGTGTTATGTACAATAGCATTCTAGCCACCCAGTTCACACATGCATGGCTTGGAGATCTTTCTCGGTGGTCGAGACCCGGGCACTTCATGTTGTGTGCCAATGCCCCCGGAGACCCCACGATGGTTAGACACATGTTGGTGCTAGCAGGTTGTGCATTCACTGCGCGGTCGAGACCAGGGTACTCCGTGATCTATACCGATACCTCGAGAGAACGAGCAATGTTTGGTTGATCTGTAAATCCTAGACAGCAAGTTGGGGTAGCAGCGTTGTTGATGCAGCATAAGGGCTTCCACGCTCGTTGCTTAGTCTTCTGCCCCCTCAGTCTGCCGCTCTAGAGTCTAAGTCTGAGTGCTCTTGGTTTGTTACTCAGAAGTACGCGCGCCAATGTTAGCACCAGAAAGCAGCTGAAAACTGGAAGTAACAGAAGAATGAGACACAATGGGAGATCCCTCCAAGAACTAGCCTCTCCCATCTCTGTAAAGTTTGTCACTCAGTTCAACAGCAAATTAGAAAACGGCTTTATTTCCAGGCTGGTAGGTTTTCTCGATGAGCTTTGCCAGACGGCCGACAGCCCAAAACCCGGGCGTCATCCGTTTTGCCTTAAAACTGGACCATACCATAATACTAACGCTGCGAACACAGTCGTACGGTCAGAATCAGCTAGAAAAACAGCATTGAGGAGTTATGGCTGCCCAAACCCAGGCACCGCCTACACTAATCCCTGGTGACAACAGTGCCACACTAGCATGAGATTTGGATCCTAAGCAGAGTACAACGCTACAGACGCAACGATACAGTCAGATCTAGTACTGGACACATACAAACAACATCCGCACAGTGACCGCCGGCGGCCTGACCGCCAAAGAGGCATGCCGATGGAGCTGAGCACGTCGCCGGAGGGAGGAGGCTCCAACAAACAGAGTGTAGTCCTCAGCGTGCATCGGCTCCACCGGACGACACTGAAGCAGTGTCGAGTCATGTCGTTAGTCATCTGCACGCCAATTGTACACAATCCGGGAGGACACAACAGAGCACGATGAGAGATGTGAGAAAAAACAACACTCGCCCATGACTCACAGGCGCACTGTACATGGGCGAGTAGCAACACATTCAACACACAGACTCCCCTCAAGGCACAGAGAAACGCAGGTAGGAAAAATCAGTACAAGTCACAGACGCACACCAACCGAACTCCCAGCCTTCTTGAACGAGTCGCACTTCAGTGCATTGGTCAAGAAGTCAACCAGCTGTCGTTCTATCTCAACCCACACAATGCTAACGCTGCCGTCGTGCAACAACAAACACACATAGTGATATTCAACATTGATGTGCTTTGTGTGTCTGTATGATGCATACCGTCATTGTTGGCGATGGCCATGGCACTCTTTTTGTCAGAATGGAACGTGATGGATGTCATAGACTGACACAACTCGGACAACAAACAAGGCAACCACACGCTCTCACATGCGCCTGAGCCAAGGGCCACATACTCAGCCTAATCAGTGCTGCGTGCAATGCACCCTTGTTTGCCACCGCGCTAGGACACAACCGTGCTGCCAACCAAAAAGATCCAGCCTGCGCGGCTCTTGCCGTCCGGATTGCAGGCCCACTCACTATTGGTGTAGCCCACCGCGACCACAGACGGTTGTCGACAGAACATGAGACCTCGCCGTGGAGTCGAGACGACGTAGTGCAACACTCTGATCGTGGCCTCGAAGTGGAGGCCACGTCTCTTGAGAGAAGTGAGCCAGGAGGTTGACGGCGAACGCAATAGCTGGGCGTGTCGTCATCGCCAAGAACATCAGTGACCCGATGACTCATAGATATGTGGTCACGTCGACTGGCTCCCCCATAACAGCTGAATCAGAGGTCTTCACCTTCACCTGGACATCCACTGACATGGGTGAAGACGCACTCGGCACAAGGGGCAGGTCCTTGGCAAAGCGAGTGGATAGAGTCTGTACATAGGCGGCCTGATGGACGTGCAGGATGCCCTGGGAGCGATCATACTCGAGCTCCATGCCTAGGAAGACTCGGGGAGATCCGAGATCCTTCATCTGGTAGGCGGTGTGCAGCAGGTCCATGACGCGCTCGATGGCAGCCACGTGTGGCATCGCAATGAGGAGATCGTCGACATAGACCAAGACAGCGGTGAAGGTCTGGCCTCGCAGGGTGATGAAAAATGCAAGGTCAGTAGTGCTGCGTAGGAGGTCGTCACGGAGGAGCGTGCGGCTAATCTCCTGATTCCATCACTGAGGCAACTGCTTTAGGCTATAGAGGGCCTTTCGCAGCTGCCAAACTTTCCCGGTGCCGTCGTCGAAGCCAGGAGGAAAGTGTTGTTCACGTCCATCTGATGCAGCTCCCACCCGTGCTGGGCAACGAAGCTAAAGAGTGCCCGGCTAGTGAAGAATTGGCCAACAGGGGCAAAGATCTGGTCATAATCAACCCTAGGGACCTGAGAAAACCCCTTGGCTATGTGGCGGGCCTTGTACTTGTCCAAGGACCCGTCCGGCTTCCATTTACGCCGGAAGACCCATTTGGCACGGATGGCCTTCCGACCTGGAGGGAGATCAACGAGGTCATACACGTGGTGCTGCCGGATTGCAGCGAGCTCGTCGGCGCAGGCAGCATCCTAGTGTGCAGCCTCAGGGGAGGCTTGAGCCTTGCGTAGGGTGGCTGGGTCCTCTGGGCGTGCCGTGGAGCGGAGTGCAAGGACGTGTGCATCTCGAGCCCCAGGCGGGATGCGTGTAAGTACAGCCGTGGCGGCATGTCGATGCTCGTGATGGAGCATGATGTAACCTAGTGTGGATTCCGGGTGGAGGTCGGCAATGATGGCCAAAGTGGTTAGGCCGAGGGCCTTGGTGCCAGGGTTCCCACTCACTATCGTGGGAGCGGAAGAGACACGTGGGGCGACGGGGGGGCGAGGCGCCACACGGTGCGGTGTGGCAGTCTGCGCATTGACTGACGGCCTAGGTCATAGGCAGCTGCCTGGGCCACGCCTGTAGCGCTGTAGGGCAGGAGATGGTGCCAAGTGCGTGATGCTGGCGGAGGCAGACAGGGCTGCCGGCATGGAGGTACGAGCAGACTCAGACAGGGCTGCCGCCGTAGAGGGACTAGCGGACGCAATTGGGGCTGCTGGCCCCGAGGAGCCTACGGACGCGACTCGGGTTGCCCGCCCGGAGGGACCAGCGGACTCAAATGGGATCGCCTGCGTGGAGGGGCTGGCGGACACGACTGGGGCTGCCGGCTCGGAGGGACCAGCGGACTGGGCTGGGGGCGCTGGCCCTGAGGGATCAGGTGATATGTCGCCCAGAAACGACAAGACGGAAGACGGATTCACCAGTCCCCCACGCGACAGGAGGGACATTGACGAGCCGGAGCGAACGAGGTCGCGAGGAAACAGCTCTTCAAAGAGCACCTGGAGGGATCCCAGAAGCGCCAGGCTTTGGACTGACGAGAAACACCAAGGAAGGTGCAGGGACGTCTGCGAGGAGCGAGCTTGCTGCCTTTCTGTAGGGCGAGTGGCCAGACAATGACCACACAGCCATGGACGCGAGCCGGAAGGAGGTCACCCCGCTGACCGCACCAGTGCTGGTACGGCGTGGACTCGTAGGGAAGAGGTCCATGGAGAATTCGGTTCTAGACCCACGTCATGTAGGCCATGGCTTCAAAGTAGAAGCCGTCAAAGAGGCTATAATCAACCTGCATGGTGCGGACGGCGTGAGCCATGGTGCGGTTCCACCGATTAGAGACGTCGTTTTGAGCTGGTATGTAAAGCGCTGACGTCTCGTGGTGGATACCGCGGGAGGCGAGAAAAGTTGTGGTCTCCCATGTACTCGCCACCGCGATCAGAGCGAAAGCGGCAAAGAGGCCGACCACACTCGCACTCCGCACGGACAAGCCAGTCCTTAATGGTGGGAGCGACATCGCTCTTCTATTGAAGGTAGAAGACCCAGCGGTAGCGACAATAGTCGTCAGTAAGGGTGAGGACATGTCGTCCATGCTCACCGATGAACTCGGTAGGGAGGGGACTCATGACATCGGAATGGACGAGGTCCACAGGGGCGGACGCACGGGAGAAAGACTGAGGGTATGAGGATCGATACATCTTACTCTGAGAGCAATCAACGCACTCGATGGGGCACGACCAAGGGAAGGAGGTTGGGTCAAGGCCCTTGGCCGGCTGTGTACGGAGCATGCTCTCGATGGCAGGAGAGTGCAGGTGGCAAAGGCAGCGGTGCAAGAGACGTGTGTGCTGCGGTGAGAGTGTGCTGGTGACAAACACATGGCCTATGGCCGACGAGGAGGGGACGGAGGAAGCTGAGGACAGACGAGGCACGTGCCACAGGTTGCCACGGGCGGTGGCCTACAAAACAACAAGACCGGACGAACGTAACGACACGGTGCCAACACCAGGTGAGTGCAGGATATCCATGCTCATGCGATCAAGGGCAGTGACGGAAAGGAGGCAGAGTTCAAGACCTGGGACGAAGAGGACATCAGTGATGAAGACGTCACTGGCAGGACCACGGAAACAAACAACGCAGACGCCATGGACAGGCAAGACCTATCCGGAGCCTGTCCGGACTCTGGACACATCACCTACATGACCAAGCATACTAAAGGCCTCGCAAGAAGCTGTCATGTGATGCGTGGCCCCGGAGTCGATGATCCAGTTCTAAGTAGGGTCTTGGACCGGAGTCGCCAGATCACTAACAGCCACGAGGCAGCACGCAAGAGACGCGGACGCGGTGGACGGTGGCACACACCAAGACTGCCAATCCTCAAGCCATGCAACGTCATCAGAGAGGGGGGGTAAAGAGATACCACATAGCACACCAGAAGAGAGCATAGGAGATGATCAAGGTGACGAGGAGGTAGGAAACAACCGTAGCTTAGTCTTAGTCATGCAAGGTAGAGAAAATGGGCAGGAGGTGACGCAACTCGCACTTCCCTTGGGGGGAGGGCAAGGCAGGCCGAGCTGGAGTGCGATGAACTGCTCCATCTGACGCTCACAGGTGGATGGTCCGGGAGTGTGGACTGTGTACGGAGTGGCAACGCCAGAGGCAGTGTAGGAGGAGGACTACACTGGTGATGGAAACAATAGCGCCGAAGGCTATGCATAATGTTGCTACGGAGCTAGCGACGACAAGACCGTTGTGGTTGTCGGAAGACTGTAGTTACTAGTCGGGGTGGAGGGATCAGGGCCGGCGACATCTACGGTGGCAAAAGCAAGACGATGCTCATGCTGGTGACGCATGGTAGCAATGACGTGTGCCTCGTGCATCGGCAGCGGGCACGTGTACCACCCGTGTCCTGGCTGGCCGTAGTTGTGGCAGACCGAGCCACCACCACTGGACCCGGTTGGCTGCTACTACTACTGCTGGCCCTTGCTCTTCTTGCCCTTGTGCCTCTTCTAACCTGACGACGGTTAGCTGGTGAACGTAGCTGCTGTGGGGGAAGCAAAGACAACAGAGACGACTGTAGGCAAGGCGAGGGCCTGTGTGTGCTGGATGCGTGACTCTAGACGAGCTTCCTCAATCTTGAGGAACAGCTCGTACGCCCACGGCATGAGGGTGCCCTGGGCCGCCATGGTGGATAGGACGTCTGGGGTGTAGTGGAGAAAGACGATGGCAAATGCGGCTGTGGCACCGCACTTGATGGTCAGGAGCGCGGCCAAAGGGGGTGGAGCACAGGTGCTTAGGCAACGGAGGAAATCCTCAACCCTCTGCCAGTAAGAGGTGACCTTCTTGATCTCCCCCATGTACAGGGAGTTGAACTCCCGTAGCAGACGGCTGCTCTTAACCTTGCTCAATAGGCAATGGGGACGGGTGAGGATGTGCCATGCGCCTGTGCGGTCTGGTGTCCCGCCAGTGTTGAAATCTCCGAGGAAGGGCTCTATGGCTAGGCGTGATGCCAAAGAAGCGACTGGGAAGAGGGCGCGTATTGCGCGACCAACATCATACAACTCGTTGACCTGGGTGGGGTCGTACGGAAGGGTATAGTAGGCCCACAGGCCCTCATCCTGCACCCAGATACTGAAGCTAAGCTCCAAGCTCCGAAACTGCTCGTCAGCCTAAAGCAGCAAAGGCGAGGTCTCAAAGTCCTTCTGACTGTGGCCGACACCCAGAGTGGGGCCAAGGATTGAGGACATTGTTTGCCACTGGCACTGGGTCTGCTGCTGCGCTAGGCAATGCGTGGTAGCAGACACAGCGGTCCTGGCTTGCCCAGGAGGAAAGAAGGGCCGGGGGACACTAGTGTGTGCATATGATACCAGGGGCTGCAATGCTGCAAGTTGCTGCATCAGTGCGACAAGTTGTTGCTGAACGACGGCCAGAGGATTGGAGGAGCGGACGAGAAATCATGTGGACTATTGCCGCTGCTGCTGCTGTTGCTGATGCTACTATTGCTACTGGTATTACTGGTGTTGTTGCTACTGCTCCTCCTACTGCTACTACTGCTGCTGCTGCTCCTCCTCCTACTGATGCTGCTGCTGTTGTTGCTGCTGTTGCTGTTGCTGCTGCTACTATTGTTGTTGCTACTGCCGCTGCAAGAAAGGGCGTCCAGGGGTCCCCCCAACAGAGGAGGATCCCTCCCCACTAGGGCTATGACCATAGTGTTTTATTGGCCCTCCTTGTTCCCCTTTTCTTCTTGTTTTTTTCTGTGCAACTGATGTCAGCAATGACGTCAGCAATGTTTTCGGTCTAGGATGGTTGACGTTAGCAGTTGCTACTGTGTTATCTATAGATTTACAACTATAGATTTTTTTTGGTGTTTTTTCATGATGTCAGCAGTGACATCAGCAGTGACGTCAGTTGAAAATTGCTCACATCAGTAGCTGCTGTTGCTGGAGCTGCACTTGTGTCAGATGCAAGGTGGTTGCTATCCTTGCTATAGCTTTTGCTGCTATCGTTGCTGCTGCTGCTGCCACTAGTTTGCTGCTTTTGCTGCCACTAGTTTGCTGCTGTAGTTGTTGCTGCTACTTCTGCTGTTGCTGCTACTGCTACTACTACAGCTACTGTTGCAGCAGCCGCTGCTGCTACTGTTGGTCTACTGCTGCAGTTGCCGCTGTTGCTGTTGCTACTACTATTGTTTTTGCAGCAGTAGTAGTTGTTGCTATTGTGCAGGTGCTGCGTGCTCCTGTGGCTGCTATAACGGATGTGGTCGCAGTTGTAACCGCTGTAGAACCACCTATGGGGTGGGGGATTTTTCTTCTCCTTTTTTTCTCTCTTTCTTCTTGGTCGTCACAGCGAGCTTGTTGCTCGTTGTGAGCTACGAGCAGCGAGCATAAAGCAGTGAGCAGCGAGCTCACTGATCGCAGCTCGTTGCTTGCTGCGGGCAGTGGGCTGCGAGCAACTGCAGCTGCTGCTGTTGTGAGCAGTAGCTGTTGCTGCTACGAGCTGCTGCTGGCCGCTGCTGTAGCTGCTACTTTTGGCTGTTGCAAGCTACTGCTGGCTACTGCTCGCTGCTGCTCCTGCTACATCCGACTGCTGCTGCAAGCTGCAAGCTGCAAGCTGCTGCTGCTGTCGGCTGCTGTTGTTGCGCGCAGCTGCTATTGGCTACTGCTACCACTCCTCGCTGTTGCTACAAGCTGCTTCTACTCTTATGGCTTGTAGCATGGTCACACCTGGTTGGCATCGCGACGTGCATCATCGTCGTGGTGTGTGGCGTCACTGCCGCTCACCTCCTCGCGTCACGCGTGGGGGTCAGCGCAGCATTTCCCCCGCACCAGTGGCTCTGGGGAGGTTTTGACGCCGCCACCAGGTTGGTCAATGCTGCCGGAAGAAATCCGACAGCATTTCCCTTGCACTGGCACGTATGGGGGTCCATTGGCGTTGTCCGGCACCTGTACGCCAGTCTTCTATTGCTGCTGCTGCTGCTGTTGCGCTCTGGCTCTGATACCAAGCTGTAAATCCTAGGCAGCAAGTTGGGGCAGCAGCGTTGTCAATGCAGCGTGCGGGCTTCCACGCTCGTTCCTTAGTCGGCTACCCCCTCAGTCTGCCGCTCTAGAGTCTAAGTTTGAGTGCTCTTGGTTTGCTACTCAAAAGTGCGCGCGCCAGTGTTAGCGCCAGAAAACAGTTGAAAACTGGAAGTAACTGATTAGGAATGAAGAATGAAACACAATGGGAGACCCCTCCAAGAACTAGCCTCTCCCAGCTCTGTAACTGAGTTCGTCACTCAGATCACCAGCCAACCAAAAAATAGCTCTATTTTCAAGCTGGCAGGTTTTCTCGGAGAGCCCTGCTTGACGGCCGACAGTCCAAAACCCGGACGTCATCTGTTTTGCCTAAAAATAGGACCATAATACCAACACAGCAAAGGCAGTCGTGTGGTCAGAATCAGCTAGAAAAATAGCAGTGAGGAGTTATGGCTACGCAAACCTAGGCAGCGCCTACACTAATCCCTGGTGACAACAGTGCCACGCTAGCATGAAATTTTGATCCTAAGCAAAGTAGGACGCTACAGACGCAACGGTACAATCAAATCCAGCACTGGACGCATGTAGAAAGCATCCGCAGTGGCAGTGACCGCAAACGGCCCAACCGCCAAGGAGGCCTACTGATGGAGCTGAGCACGTCACCGGAGGGAGGAGGCTCGAGCGAACACCGTGTAGTCCTCAGCGTGTGTCGGCTCCACCGGACGACACTCATGCAGCGTCGAGTCTCGTCGTCAGTCATCTGCACGCCGATGTACACAAACGGGGAGGACACAACAGAGCACGATGAGAGATGTGAGAAAAACCAACAGGTTGAGCCCTTATTCAATTCTGTCAAACATATGTAGCTTGCATGTGGCCAAGACCCGGATATCCGGTGACATGTTCTGACGTCTTGGGAGGCGTAAACTTGCCTAGCCAGCAATGCTAGTGCGCCACCACAGAGTTTGAGTGTGCATGGGGCATATTGCATGTTTCTCATCGGTCGAGACCCAAGCACACTGTTGGCTGTTCCGGTGCCTCGGGAGACCTCCGCTATGTGGTTTCATGTTCTATGACATGTCTATTCCCCGTTCATGGCTTTTGACGTGACGTGAAGCCTAGCTGCCAATCCTTTGTGCATAAGCTCTCAGTAGGGCTCATTGTACGTTCTCCTTGTTCTTAATGTGTTTCAGACTTGTTCTTAGCATGATTTGGCCTTCACTCTCTATCCCTCACGCCTAGGGCCCATAGCAGATTTGCATGGGCCTGCATACCCTAATGAATTGTATCTTCACTATGGGGCGAAGATTGGCCAAAAATAAATTAAACTTGGACATGCAAGCCCATGCAAAAAACAAACATGAGCTCTGTGTTTGAGTGCATTGCAAAACAGCAAGAATTTGGCCACATCTGGAACGCATAACATGAAAGATCAAGGAGAAAATACAAATGAGCCCCTAGCGGACTTATACAGGGGCGCCGGCAGCTAGCCCCACCGTGCCCCGTCACCCCCGCTAAGCCCAAACGAGTCAGAGGGAGAGCACACTGCATACACCACCTGAACAAAAGAGGTGGTCTCCTTGAGGCACTGGAACAGCTCTCCGAGTGTCCAGGTCTCGACCACTGAGAAGATATGAGCAGTACTAGAAACACTCAGAATCAGCGTCCAGACATAGCAAATGGCCTTCCAAACATCATAAGCACTACTACAGACATCGGGTCTCCATGTTGCACTGGTACAATCCATCGGGTGCATGGGTCTCAACCCGCCGAGAAAACTCTCCTACCTCCTGCCAAGCCAACAGGGCTGCCAGAACGCATCGACCGTGTCTCGCAGGCGCTATTGTAGGTGCTGGAGAAGTCTCAGGACACTCCGAAGGCCCTTCGTGTTGTCACGCTCTCCTCTAACCTATACCACCGAAATGATGTATATGGGTAATCAATCGGCACTGGTCGTGACGGGTGGAAGCCACACAAACCAACGCTACTCCCCGTGGTTGACATAGCCGTCAACGCCAAAACAAATGAACGAAGGCATAGAAGAGCAGTGTATTCCCTACTAGAATCTGCACCTCTCAACCATACACACACACATCTACTGTCCATCCAAGCATAAAGGCTAGGTTTGATGTCCCTCTGTAGTATGATGAAGGTTGGAAGGTCTCCTCATGAAACTGGAGCATCCTACCAAGTGTCTGGGTCTTGACCATCCGAGGAGTCATGCACATCATACACAAGTCAGACGACAAGAGGGTCTCCTTGTGACACCGGCTGTACCAGTGCCTGGGTCTTGTCTTTTGCGAGCAATCCAACAGTTGTCTGTATGCCGGCCACAATAGCATCATCAACCAACACACACGATCATAGGGGGATCTCCTCGTAACACGGGAGCAACTCACCACGTATCTGAGTCTCCACTACTATGAGCAATCCAGCTCGCATGCACATGCCAAACGTAGTATAGCCACACACCAAGACACACAATCACATGGTTTCCTCATGACACTGGTACAACCCACAACTCTCTGGGTCTCAACCAACAGAGTGCTACTAACCACATGTAGCTGTGCAAGCACGTAGCATGAGCCACACGCCGACTACTGTAGCTTTTGCATCCACCAAGGGGTCAACCAAACTCACAACGTGCTGAGATGCTGCACACTTGGACGTAGCTCAAGGTGGCGCATCCCCACCACTGCTTGTATCTGTCGTACGAGGGATGAGTGGTCGCATGCCTAGAGAGAAGGAGAAGGCAGAGTCATCAAATTCTGTAGAACACGTGGAAATGTTGTCTCTGCGAGTACTGCCACTCTCAACGTTGATGTGATCAGTAAGGTCACCAAGAGATGAATACGAGACGGCACAACTCAGCTCCTACTGACGAGTCAACCCCATCTGCGTGGTCAGATCTGCAACACTGTCCTCAATTGTCGGCGTAGTGGACACAACGCTGCAGGGCTCTGGCTCGACAATGCCCGTCAAGGCAACCAGCATGCGCAGCTGGCGCTCATGCACCGTCTTACCAAGAAGACTGCTCGCTCGCTTGGTGATGGAGTGAGGCCCATAATCTAAATCTTTCATGTGTATCGCTGATTCGCTGTGTATGCTGAATCCTGCAGACTCTAGGAACATGGGCGGCTCCTTACGCTAAAGCTGATCCATAGGTAGCACCGACAACAAGGTCGAGCCTGCCGTGTCTGCTCTCGCACATATCCCAGTGACATCTCTTGGTCATGCTACTCTCAAGGATGCCTCAACCTATGAAACACCAGGTGGTCCCAGCTGCTCCTGTACTGCGACCGCTGCCGAGCCGGTGTGAGCCTCGTGCACCAACGCCCCCAAAAGTCCGTAAGGGACATCCAGAGCCGTACGAGACTCCTATGCCACCGTTGGCCTACCACCGGTTGGAGTCGCGAACCGCACCTAGTAGGGACGCGAGGTCTGCACTCCTCCTGATGCAACCTACTATTAAAGAACGTCCGGCTCCCCCCCATCATGGATGTCGACCTCAATGACACGCATGTCTCATGCATTGTAACCGCCGCCAAGGTGATGTGAGCCTGCTACACAAACTCCCCCAAAATTCCGGTAGATGCATCCCGATCCGTACGGGAATCCTGTGCCACCGTCAGCCTGCCACCGGTCGGAGTTGCGAGTGGAACCGCCAAGGGACGCCGGGCCTGCACTCCTCCTCATGCAACTTGCTGCTGCTAAATATCTAGATCCAGCCCAGATGTGGAAGTCGAGCTCGATGACATGCAAGTCTCCACCATGAACGCCATGTCGAGATCAGACTCCACATCATGTACTGCCACAGTATCATGTGCATCTTCCTAAGCTGATGCAGGGGCATTATCGTATGACAAGGGTGTGGATCCTGTCGCTGCGGTCACAAGAGGCAATGCGCGGTGACCACACTCCCCCTTGACAGGTTCAACGATGGAAGCCGAGGAGGTGGATGATGTGTCAATACCAGCCCGAGCACGGCGTGTAGAGCGCTAACGCCAACGTCGCATGCACACACGACTGGAGCGACTACATGAAGACATGTCATCTCGAGATGGCGTCGTGGTGGCAGGAGAGTGGAGGATGGAGAGGATGGCCGGTAGCTACAGCTGAAGGGGCACCATTGAATGAGAAAGGAAGAAAGTATGAAGGAGATGTGATCAAAGACGTCGTCAACAAACCAGTAGCAGAAGCACGCTCGGTGACAACCAGGTGACAAAGCTGTTGCACCATCCGTCTAAGGCCGTGGATCTTGACATATGTGGTCTCCAGAGGTCAAGCTATGGGATCTACCAACGCTGGCAGATCTGCATGCTATGGAGGACGTATTTGCGGACGAGGTTGAAGCCAAGGTGGATGCCAGCCACGAGGGCACATCTAGCAACGATGCCAACCATGACGTCCATCACCACAGTAGTAGGAAGCGAACATGCAGGATGCTTGCTTAGATTTCTGCACACTCATCTCGTGCAACAAACGATGGATAGGTGTCGAGGGCACCTACTCCCGGTGGTAAACACCAAGCCACATGAGAGGATGAGACGTGTAGACACCGTCACTCTTGTAGGTCACGGCGTCGGGGTCAGCAAGAGTAATCAAACGGGATGTGCTACACTACCACAGCACGCATTGAAAAGGGAGTCTGTCCGCTGCCGTAGCTTGCCAAACTCAGCAGCTGCACCTGCAGGTGCAGCTGCTGGAGCAACGACGGTCAGACTCCCTTCTCCAGGCGTGCTTTGGTAGTGTCCTCTCCTACCGCTTGGAGCAGCATCAAAATTTGTAGAGTTGTTGCTCTACTAATATCTACTGGTCTCATCCTTTCCTATGGCTTGAAGCAGCAGCTACACCTGGAGGTGCAGCTACAGCTCCAAGCGGTAGACAACCAAGCCTTTGGAGATGGGAAAACCCAAATACGCCATTGATCCCAGGCATCCAAGTACGGGGACCAATCCACGGGCCCTAGAGAGACGTTGGTCCACGACACGTCTCCAAAAAGAAGTCGCCCCCGACGACAGTCCTCTGTCAGATAGGAAGGGAAGAGTACAAGTGTTGCTTCAACTGCTGTGCATAATGTAGTCGACACCATTCCACGACCACCACCGCTGTTGCTGCGGAAGCTGCAATTGTTGTTGTGGCTACTGCCACTACGGGTGATGCTACGGCAGCTGCTAGACGGGTTGCGTCTACGGTTGTTGGTGGCATTTGTTTATAGATTGTTTCTCTCTCTCTCTCTCTCTCTCTCTCTCTCTCTCTCTCTC
>SZWC01002495.1:206270-222332 GCA_023375785.1 Penium margaritaceum | reverse complement strand
TCGCAGTTGACGCTGCTGTCCTTGCTGCTGGTGGTGTTGCTGCAGCTGCTGTTGCTGGTGCTGCTGTTGCTGCTGCTGTTGTTGGAGCTGCTGTTGCTGCTGCTGTTGTTGCAGCTGCTGCTGTTCTAGCTGCTGCTGTTCTCTCATCGTCCCGTCCCCCTTCGTCTTGTCTCTCCCTCGATCCTGCTCTTCATCCTCCTCAAGCTGATCAACCTCGCGCCGCGAATCGGCGCGCTCCACGCGCCTCTGGGGAACTGACAGCGTAGAGTAATCTACTAGATGCGTGTCGCTGTCCGAAGCTGGCAGGTGCGCTATCCGACTCCTGCCAAGCACCTGCTGCGAAGCGCTCGCGGCGCAGATAGCTCGCGGCGCGCTGCATCCTAGGCAGACGAGGATGATGACCAGCAGTCCGAAGCGCGTGAAGATTCCAGCCCCGCGCTTTGTGCCCGCGGGAGCTCCTATTTCGCTCATCGTTGCGTTTTTCACCGTGTCGCGCGGCGTCGTATCGCCAGCTCACTCTTAGGACGCCGAAACTAGAACAGCACAGGCGAGTCGACAAGGCGTGAGGATAAGAACGAAGGCAGGGGATGGGTGAAGCACATCTCACTCGGCCAACCTTCTACCTACGCCAGGAGGCGATGTTGCCGAACCGCTCTGCTAGCAAGAGAGATAGTTGCCGCGGCGGAGAACTACCTTGGGCCGGGCCGGGAACGTGGCAGTGAACCCTGCGAGGCGACTGCGTGGTATTGATACGTGGCATCGACCAGCTTGCCATGACAGCTGCCAACATTAGGCTAAATCAGGAAGCAGTNTTGACCTGTAGAAACATAAAATTTCAAAATCAGTTTGGGTCAAGCAGAATCCAGAGGATCACGTTAGGTTCGCCGGCCGAGCGAGAAACCAGAAATGGATTTTGGTATTCAGCTCAATCGGCTATACTGTCGCCGTAAGATGGAAAGAGAGCGCACGGTTAGACTACTGTGGTATTCTCGGGCCTTTCCGCCAAGCTTCCTCCGTCAGGATTCGACAAGGAATTTGTTGTGTATGTGAACAGCGTGACATGCACCACCTCGGAATCCGAATCGGATTCCTACACGGATTCCGAATTTCGGAGGTACAAGAACATACCCTAAGCTGCCTTCTTCCTGTGGCGGTTGCGCAGAGCAAGACGAGTTGAGGGCGAGTTGAGCACGGGTGGCGGCGCAATGCTATGGCCTGGTGAGCAGTGAGCAGCGTTGGCATGGCAGCTTCATCGTCGGCGTGGCAAAAGACGGCGGTGAAGAGCAGGCGGTGCAAGACGGTGCGGGAGGGGGCGGTGATGCCGTCGCACCGCGTCGTCATCGTCAATGCACGGGGGGGAGGGCGGAGGTGTGATAGGCGAGCGGTTGCATCAGCAGCAACCGCAGCGCAGGTCGGGAGCTTTGTCTGCGAGGCGGAGTCGGCGTCGTGCCGGGTGGGACAGTTTTTGCCCGCAACTTTGTTTTTTGCTTTAGGTTTGGTGGATACCGTAGACATGCATAGTTCGTCAACCTACGAGCGATGGCGGACAAGCCAGTATCCGTCACAGTCCGGCATCGTCGGACGAGTGTGGGCCACGGATGGGAAAGGGGTGACTGGGAGTGCGAATTTTCCCCACCCTCGAGTTCACCCTCCCACAGGTGCTCGTGGATGGTCGTCTGCCAACTCCCGAGGTGTGGATGGCGGATAGCCCTCTCGCTATGGACCGTCTCGGTTGCCAGACTGCATTTCCGTCCGGTCGAGTTTCTTACAGGGCAGCTGCAATCAGGCACGAGTGTCCGTATCATGCAAAACAACGATCGCGTATGTTTTGTCCTCTAGCAAAGCGGACGGCGACGGGCAAGTGCGATAGACAAGAGGGTGGGCGGACCACGTTTCACCCACTTTCGGATATCGTAACTTCCAAGAGCCTCTGCGGATGATGCCAGCAAAAGGACGGACGGGACTAGCATTCCCATTCACCCCTTCCCAGCCGTGGCCCTTGAGCTGCGGCTGTGCAGGGGTGGGCCGGAAGATCGAAAGGAAAAAGCGGCAAGGACATATCTCGGCCAACGGCGTTTCCTTGTCCTGGAAATCTGGCGCCGTCGTGGGCAAAAGGGGGAAACGTGTGGAGGTTCAGCCGCGAGGGAATGAGGATTTGGCCGTCGACAATCGTGGCCTGCCGTGCCGCGGTGGGCGCAATGCACATCGACGTGTCGAGGGCTCCTGGCCAGTGGGCTGAGGGCGATGATTAGAGGAGCCCCACGCGAGTGAGGGTGAAACGTGTAGTCGGAGAGACATGGCCGGATGGGAGCGCCTTGTCGGCAAATGCACCCTCCTCTAATATGACATCGTCATCATCGTCTCATCGCGCTCCACTCTGGGGGTTCGCCAAACAAAGAGAGCGTGGCATGGTTTGTAGTCACTATGTTTCTCGAGCAAACCCACTGGGGTATTCATCTCTAGAAACGAGTTCTCTCGCAATGTGAACAAAAGCATAAAATAAAAACTATTGACGAGTTTCTACAGGCCGCTTCTCCTCATCGAACCATCCCCTCCAGAAAAACGGCAAAATATCACATCGTACCGCGGACATCTGAAGCCCCCGTGCCAGGAACCGGAGCCGGATGAATGAGGGATTGTTTGGAAATCGCGACACGGACTTGGCGGCACGACTGAATGGCCACACGGGCTGGCGTGGCAGCGACCTTCGTCGGGTCACAAACGGCCAGTTCGGACTTCACGCCGATCCATGTTTCGGATTCCCTCTTTTTAAACTTTGACAGATCAGTGGTCGTGGTTGAAAATCTGCTCTGACGGTGGAGCCTGTGGCAGCTCTCTTTCAAGAGACGACACGATCAGTTACTTTCAGATGTTGCCCCAAGTTGTTGAGTTGAATCCCATGAAAAAGGTACAGACAGTGGGCATTTTTTGTTATGCCAAGCATAATGTGGGAATTTCAAAGGGATGAGTTGCGGGGTAATTGACACTTTGAAGACTTGGAAAAATGGGTCATTAGTATTACTCCGTGAATGTACTTCAATAACAAGTGTCAAACAAGTCAAAGAGATTGAGGGGTTTTGATATAT
Organism: Penium margaritaceum; assembly: GCA_023375785.1. NCBI lineage: Eukaryota > Viridiplantae > Streptophyta > Zygnematophyceae > Desmidiales > Peniaceae > Penium > Penium margaritaceum. The sequence goes on along the minus strand of SZWC01002495.1, from coordinate 219,246 downwards.
CGAGACTCCTCTCTATTCTAGCGGCATCAAGAAATCACCCGAGCAAGATCTAGACAGTAATATTGTTCGCGACACTTCTGTCGACCCTTTTGAAAAGTGGTCAAAGTTTTCAAGTTCTTGAGAAGCAGAACAACGGAGGTCCAAGTAAGGGGCAAAAATGGCCTTTGCCAACCAGCATAAAACTCCAGGGGTCAACGCTCGATGGGCCACGTATGTACCGACAAAAGTACCAACTCGTGAACTTTAGGGACTCATGTACGTCTAGGGCATAAGAATTTCCATTCATTTAGAAACAAGGTCCCGTCGCGTGAGAGAATGTAGGCCAATGACGATGACTTCGATGAAGTGATCAATGTCTCGAAGGTCATCGTGCGGTTCCTAAGCGATGTGCATGGCATCCTAGCCATGCAACTTGACCATAAACACAATCATTTTTCCAAAACAACAATGTCTTCGATAACGTACTCCGTATCCCCGTCTACTTGGATGAGAAGTGGGGGAGCGACGTCTTTGCCGAGGAAGCTCTTGTTGAGGAAGCTCTTGTTCAGCTTGCTAAAGTGGAAGATTAGGTGAATCGCCATGATGTTAGGCATGCAAAGTTGAGAAACGATACGAGTTCTTTTATTTTTTGTACACCGCCTCAAACAATTATTTACCTCTTACAATGGAAGTTGGAGAGTTGCACATGGGATTAGCAGTCGGTTGCTCTCTTACCTGATCACTATCATGGGATTTACGGTGTGCTCTCGGATGATATCCATAGTCTGGGTCAATTTTGGTGAAATTGCATACATTGCATAATCGGTTAGAAAGTTCAACCGCTCATGCAAGATGGTAGAGGTTCTAAATGGTGATTTCGTTGAACGCCGCATAGTTAAAGCAAATCCACATCTCTGCATTATTCTTTGTGACAAAAAAAATCAAGTGTCGGGTATAGTGACATGGAAGATTTAATGAACCCTTCACTGAGCTTCACATCCAACTACTCTTCAAGTCTCGTCTGCTCATGGTCATCCATCTAATAGGTCCCTGCATCATCAATCCTTTTTCTGGCTTTACAACTATCAAGTGATTGATGCATCGTGGTGGAGGTGCCTCTTCCGGCAATTCATCGGGAAAAAATCCCTTCAAAATCCTAGATGAGGAGTGTGAATTCCTCCAAAATTACTAAAACCTTGTCAGATGTCTAGGTCTGTGTGGTCACCTTTACTGGTATGATTTTGTCCACTTCCTCCATCTCCATGTGGACTAGCCAGGCTTGGCCTATGCATTGCGTATATCACTTTCACAATTCCAGAGACATCTACTGGCATTTTGCAACTATTGCAACTTCCTCTACTAATTCAAACTCGACTTCTTCCCACAACTGACGTTGCGTTGTAGGTTTGAGAGTCTAAGGTAGTTATCTCTTTTTTAAATTCATGTTGTAATGGATCAATCCTTTTCCCCATGCTACTTGTGGATTGCACCAATACAAGAAATCATGCAAAGGATATATTTGTGGTTGCTCATTGGACAAGTCCTTAATTTTTTTTTGTGGACATCTCCGATTTGCGATTAGAGAGGTTTTCAAATTCGATGAGTTCATTAATCGTCATCCATTACTATTTCTTTCTTCAAACACCCGTGGTTCGGTGTGAGAACCTAACTTTTGAACCATGTTATTGCTTGCAAAACTTTCGAAAACACCTCCATCTAGTACTATCGGTACCGTTCTACAACTTCTAAAACTCCCCACTGCTACTCATAGTTATTGTTATGTCTCTGACGTACACACGTCACTAAATCGTGCAAGTGGGTATTCTCATCTTTACACGCATGGCCTATCACGCGATGTCTTCACGATTTCTACGCTGACCGGCCAAGGGAATCTTGACCAATTGCTCCGACCTTTGGTGTTCCGATCTGAAAGCTTCTGGTAACCTTGACCACCCTCAAGAAGGTCAACAAAAGTTTTGCAAACTCTATCAATGCTTTAGAAAAGATCTGTCAACTTCTTGTCGCCACTAGACTTTTGTAAATAAGCGCCTTGATACTCTTCAAGGCTCTCAACTTCTTGGTGGAGCTTCTTGAGTCATCCACTCATGGCGTGACCTCACACGCTTTGCTCAGCCCGAGCGTCAATGACCCAGCATATGCCTCATTTACATTCTTGCCAATGTTTACATGTGCTCAACTCACTCGACAATTTTCATCGAAGTACCCTTCCTACTAAACACAACTTATCAAATTGTCCCCAATATTCAAATCAACTTTTTCCCTTAAACCTCATCCCTATGAACCACCCACGTCTGGCTCAGCATAACGCTTGGCATCATAGCGCAGTGGCACAAGATGAGCAACTGACGCATCAACAACCTAGAGACAACCTCGTAGGAATTCTCAGCATATCTCGAATAATCAAAAGATTATAGACTTTGTGGCGACAAACATGAACGGTCCGAGAGTACCTCACCATGAGAAGCAGTCTCTGGTGAGTACTCCATCGATGGTGGATCCACACCATGCGACCAACAACACTCTCCGGAGGAACGAGGTGGTAGTTGCAACTTTCACAGTGAATGGTGTAGAACTAACGAATCCGACGCCCAACTCCTGTGACGGACCCCTTTGGATCATCAAACTGTTCACCCCCAACGTAGCTTGTTGGGACGACACTTGGCAGGATGGGAGGCACCGACCGAGAAGCACAAATCAAGAGAGACATGTAGCATAAGTTGTTAAGACCAAGAGCCTCAATACCCATATGCTCCAACAATTGAACACGGCAATGTTGGAGCTTTAAGTGTCTCGTGTGCATGAAGCAGTACTATGTGAATGCAAAGCTCATGCAAAAGAATACGCCACCAGGTGGTGTCCTTTGCTACATAACTCAAGGCAAAATTTCTTCTGTTGAGCTTTTGGTGATGCAGTCTTGCTTGGCACTCCTCCAAGATACTACCCCTCCCAACTCTGAAGATGTATCCACCTCTTGTTTGAGATCCCATTATAGATTTTGCATAATTATTGTAACTAAAACCCACCAAATGTGGCCCATCTAGAGTACGAGTGAATCTCAGTCTCACATTGGTAGTATCCATGATGTACATCAGCACCCGGATCAAAGCATCAAAGTGGAGCTGATGTTAGGCACTATTGTATTGTAAGGCTCACAACATATTCAATATCGAGTTTGGTGGTGGTGGATGCATACATTAAACTACCAAAAACCGACTGATATAGGCGTAGATCAACCAAACCTCCAACATGTGTCTTCTATGGAATTTGCGATTGTGCCCTTCCTCTAGGGGTCATTGGAGTTCCGACTAGTTGTACATCAATCCAACACTGATGCATACTTGGTTTTTGACCCCTTCACAAACCTCTGGCATGCAACCTCGATCCATCGTTCCTACGGGTTCCTCTTCACCTCCATCCCCAAAACAGTACCAACTTCTCCCATGTCCTTCATCTTGTGCCGCCTATCCAAGATCTCTTTGGTGTTGATCATTTCAGTGATTAATGAATAGACAACAAGTACATAAACGTAGACAAGGACTACCATAAGATTTGAGCCTCTCCCTCTCAAAATGAGCGAGTGATTTATTGTACTTCTCTTTGATCCCCCATCCGTCAACCCAGCAGCAAGTTCCTTGTTCCAACATCATGGAGACTTTTTCAAGTCGTGGAGTACATTCTTTGACTAACAAACTCTACCACTGCCGTCATCAACCCCCTTGGATTGGAGCATGAAGATTGCTTCGTGAAGTTTTCCATGAAGAAAGACATTCTTTATATCCATCCACTGAATCTCCTAATTGTACCGTGCTGCCAAAACGAATGGTCCTCAACCACTGGAGTACTTTTTTGACTGGTGCAAAAGCATCCCCAAAGCCAATTTTTAAAATCGGTGAATGCCTTTTTGTTGTGACTCGTGCCTTCTATCTATCAATAGTACCATCATCATGATGACCCACTGTGTCCCTCGTGCTCTTGTGTCAGGTGGTAGGGGTACCTTGTCCCATGTATCAAAAGCGTATATCTCATTTAGCTCTCCATCCTTGGCATTTTTACACAAATAGGCCTCTACACATGTGAAAGCGTCTCTATACGTGGATGGAACAAACATTTTCAATGAACGGCCTAAGTGGATCAGAGATCCTTCACTGTTTGTTGCCATGCGGAATCAACCCTGAGAGGTGATTCGATGCGGTGTAGTGTCTGCCTAATGACTGTATTGCACATGCCTTTGTATGGCTTCCATTTAACATCGCTCAATATCCCCTCTCATTGATATTGTGGCTCATCAATAGTTTCCCTAGACAGACCTAAGAACTCAACTGCTCTTTGCTCTTAATCTAACATGAGATGCATGAAGGGACCATGCGAACCTGGGTCACTGGCAGTCTTACTTGCTCCAATGGACCACACGTCAATGGAGATGGAGCTGTCCGAAGAGATGTAGGTGAACGAGAAGATGTTTTTTCAGTTAGAACTGTGTCGCTCCTAACCTGTGGCATGGCAGACGATGAAGCCATGCATGGTATAGGGCCATTTTCCTACTTCAGATACTACTCTTGTTGTGGATGGTGATGTAGGCGTTGTCGTGGTTGCAAGCGTTGCTATCATTGTTGGTCCTATTGATACTACTATTGTCATTGTTGTTGTCGTTCCTTCGGTCATTGTTTCTACTATTGTTGTCACTGCTACTACCATGGAGAAGGATGCACTCGGAGAGGATAGAATGGAATTGCAGTTGAGTTTGGCATACCTGGCTGATGAGAGAAGACAGGAGGTGAGTGAGACTACTGCATATGATGTGAATGTTGAAAGACACCCTAATGCCTTGCTTGGTAGTAATGGGGTACAAAGCAGGTCTCGTAGAAATCCATGTGTCATGATTTGACCAACTGGCGAGTCTCCAAATCATAACACTAGCAAGCCTTTGAAACTGTGCTTGGTCCCATGAAGATACCCCACCGTCTGGAGCCATCAAGTTTCCCAGAACAATCATTTGGAGATGGCAAGTAATACACAACGCTGCCCCACACAAGTGTGGGTGTTGAGTTGGCTCTCTCCTTATGCCAGAACTGTCAAGGAGTTGCTATGAGTTTTAGGTGACCATGGGAAATGTGGTTTTGTACCCAGACTACATACTTCACTACCTTATCATAAAGGCTAAGAGGGACGTTTCCTACTATCATGATTGTACGGGCTCCTTTATTCAAAGTGCGGTGCTAAAGTTATACAACCCTATTTTTTTGTGAGGTCCGAGGAGCTGACATCTAATGTTGAATGCCCAGACTCGTCAAAATCTCCTCAAATTCCTGGCTAGTGAACTCTCTCCCTCTACCACTATGAAGAATGAATAGTGGATGTCCCCATTCCCATTGTGCACAAGGAAACCAACTATGAGTGGCAGCTACAGCTTGTGCCTTTTCCTTCACCACAAAGCACCATGTCATTTGTGTGTAATCGTCGATGAAGCTCGGCACATATTGTGTACCTTCTACTGCTGAATTTGGATGTTGATGACATGGGGTCCAAAGATAGGTTTGAACCATTAGCATTCGATTTGTGGATCTGTGCTCATGGTGCAAGAATGGCTATTGAATCATTTTCCCATTGACACGAGCAAAACATGGGTGAACTGTTTATTGTTTTCCTATCACCTTAAGATCAAGGTCACCAGTCGTGCATGCTTGAGTGAGCTCTTTGAGACAGGATGGTCCGATGTGTGCTAAGCGTCGATGAAAGACCTCTAATGAGCTAGAATCAAGACCAGCTTAGAGGAAGGTATGTGCTCGTGGGTGGGAAGTAGCTAAACATAGTGGTATGTTGTATAGGTCTCGTGAAAGTGGCCTTCCTAGATTCTACATCGTACCAATTCGAATGCTACACCAACAGTTTCTTTGTATGATAGTAAAGCCTATTTTCGATTCTAACCTTGGCGCGGACAACAAGTTTAGTCTCAGTCGTGGGACGTACAAGAACTCGGTCAAACATACATCGTCATGCAAACCTTGGACCCATACAGTTCCCACTTCTTCAACCGACCGTGACTTGCCTGGACCGGTTGTAATTGTTGAGAGGAATGTCGAAGAGTACAAATTTTAAAAATCCATCCTCTCCGTGAACATATGGTGCGCCGCGCCCATGTAGAGAATCCAACGAAGTCCACTCGATGTTTGTTCCACTATTACATCAGTGTGTCCTATTTTTGTGTGCCTACCAACATGGATAACTACCGGCCAAGATGAATGTTGAGGTATGACAATGCGAGGAGAAGGTGAGACAGAAACGATAACCGAAGCAAGACCTACGGCCTACCATAGAAATGCATTCAAGGCGATATGACGGGGTGGCATCATATTTTTCCTTCCTTTCATTATTTGTTTTTTCTTTTTTGGTGTGTGCAAGGAGATACTTTTCCTGTCTCAGGTCTAATGAGTGCCGGATGGGTAACTAGCCTATTTCTGGTTAGCGGGGACCGGAGATAAACTCTTTGTCCTGAAGGAAAATTCATCCTACAGGGCGATCCTAAAGTCGCGCGGATGGGTGTCCCACCCTGACTTTAAAGCTTTGCACCATTCATCTTATTCTTTTCCTTCATAGCCCTTCCTCACTTGCTCGCTTTCTCTCTCTTTCTCTCCTTTCCTCGTGCACTCACTATCCGGGGAATGTTCCACTGATCACTTTTTTTTCTTTGTCACCCATCCTTTCTGGCTTGCTCGCTAGTTTCTTTGCTTCTGTTTGCTCTCTCTCTCTCTCTCTCTCTCTCTCTCTCTCTCTCTCTCTCTCTCTCTCTCTCTCTCTCTCTCTCTCTCTCTCTCTCTCTCTCTCTCTCTCTCTCTCTCTCTCTCTCTCTCTCTCTCTCTCTCTCTCTTTCTCTCCCTCCCTCTCGCTCAATTGGTATTCGGGGGTCATTTTGTTAATCACCCTTCTTTCTTTTTTCGTCACCCCTCCTCGCTGACTTGCTTGCTTACTCTTTCACTTGCTCTTTTGCTTGCTCTATCTTCCCCTCCCCCCCTCTCTCTCTGTATGTGTGTGTGTCTCTTTCTCCAGCTTACTGGCTAGCAATTGTTTCTTGAAAACTTTGATATTATGATTATGAGCCAAACTACTCGAATGGGACAAGGATCAACCCTTAACCGCAAAACGTGAAAACGACGCCATGGGGCAGCTTACTACACCCAAAAAATTACAAAACGAATCAAATGCTTTGATTCAAAACACATTACAACCTTGTTTTCACGGAGCCAGGGATCGCCTAGCACTTCATCAAACGGGTCAAGAAGGTTAAGTACCTTCAATGTGACACTTTGTGTGTGCCCTTGAATACAAATTTTTGCTTTACAAGTACCAATGATGGGTACCGTATGGTTGTCACCAACGACAACTGCGCCATTGAATGGCTCGTACTTCAGGCCAACGTGACGGGTAAAGCCAAGGCTAACAAAGGATTCATCTCATCAAGTGTCAGTAAATACGTTCACAGGAGCACCAGCTAGGTGTCCTTTGAACTACATTGTCATGTTGCCTTCAATGTTCCGAGTGAATAGGCTCGACGATGACAAGCCAAGTTCACATCTTGTGGGCACGTGTGAATTCGACTAGCACCTCCAGTCTTAAATTGCACTGGGTCAAAATCGTCGACTAAAGGTACCGCAAACGTGACTGAACTCATCGCTTTGAGGGCGTTTATTTCAATCACTGTGTTACACAATTCTCACACAGTCGTTGGTGTCACCACCACTAAGCAGGTTCGGTCATGCATCTTGTCCGGTGATGCAAGATTTAGTGGGCAATATCGACCAGCAAGTGCAAAATGAGGTTTAATGAGAGGGGAGAAAACAATGGAGAAATCTGAACTCGTAATAAAGTCAAATTCTTTAACGTTCTTGTCTGAAAACATGAACCCACACTCGTGATCCAGTTTTACCCCTGAGTGGTCCCCACTAACGTCACTCAGGGGTGGGGAAAACTCGTCCCACGGCCTTGGCCGTTACCACGGCCGGGTCCATTGCAGCGATCGGGACCCTATCCATGGCCCTGTGCGCGGCCTCTTGCTGCACCCTCTCCATGAGGTACTACGGCTAATGCCTCGGCCTCTTGTCCACCACCAGTAGTCTCAGGGCACTGAGCCCTGAAGTGTCCAGGCTCCATGCAGTTGTGGCACAGTCCCTCGCAGAAGGCCGTTTTACGATGCTCGTGCGCCACCTGCAGCTCGTCATTGTCGCGGCCACGCTTGTGGTTGGGGGGTTGTTCCCACCAGTCTTCTTGGCTGAGGGGTTTGGTGGCTACTTGTCCTTGACCTTACCCTGTTGCCGGGCTATCCCTCTAGCCCCTGCAGCATCCATTCATGCATCGCGGCCTTGTTGTGTACGTACGTTCAACCGTGCAACCGAGTAGTGCTTTGGGTTCGCCGAATACACTTTGCTCATGTAGTCTCGCAATGCCCTCCAGCTTGTCCACGCTTGGCCAGTTGCGGTCGTGGTGGTCTTGTCTTTCAACTTCTCGCTGGCAAGACCATTGCAAGGACTCGAGCAGCAAGCACTCTCGGTACTTGAAGGTCTGGGTACCGTCGCTCTCGGTGAAGCTTTTGGCTTCCTCCACGAGCACGGTAAACTCGCTCAAGTAGGCCTCAAGTGAGTTACCCAGCGGCCGTAAGTCCTTGATCTTGTGGAAGGCGCACTAAGCCTCCTCACGTTGGGTACACTTCTTATGCAGGATTGTGTAGAAGGCTTCCCACGGCATGGGTTTCCACTCAAGGTGAGGCCTCTGCACAGTCCACTCCTTGACCACGTACTTGAAGAGCTTGTCTTCAAGCCGCATCGTGGCAAGGTTGCCTCACTGATTGAGTGGATCCTTGTGGACGCGTAGGATGTGCTCCATGTCGTTCAGCCAGTTGATCAGCTTCACGCCCTTCCAGAAGATCTCCACACTGTGGAGGAAGGTCATGTTCATGACTGGCCCCGAAGTCGTCGAGGTAGGCAAGTCGTCGCTACCACTGGCAGTGGCATATAGAGCCGCGACACGCTGCGCTTGCTGCTGCATCTGTATCTGGGTCATGCTTTACAACGCATTGTCAAGGTCGTTGCATCCGCGGTTTGCCTCGTGGGAGGCCAGGCACTATAGCTGGCCATCACGGTTGAGGTCCGTGATGCTCTGTCCGATGTGGGCCAGCAGGTTGGCGAACGCAAACTTGACCTCTGATGACGTCAGAGCATCGACGATAGCCTCCAAGGCCTCGCGTTATCCGTGCACCTTTACCCACTACAGGAGGGTACTGTTAATTCATGCCCTCTCTCCTTCTCACACATGTGTCCTCGGGTGTGCAGGGCATGGTGATCCCGAGATCAGTGGAGACTCACGCTGAGACCAACTATTCCCGAAGGATTGCGCACCAATATCGCTCTCAGGCTACATGACTCCCCTCGGCGTGGTTCCATGCCCTCCACCCACATCGGCTGCTCCAACCGTCTCTCATCGGCATCGAAGACTCAAGATTTACTCTGTAGTTGATTGATCTTGCTTCCGTAGAATTTCTTTACTGTGCTTGAGCATTTTGCTACTCACCTCAGGACTCGGGTTTTGTTGGGTGTGTGTGATTCGTTAGGTGCCTAGCTCAAACAGGGCATATAGAAAATTAGGGAAGGGTTGACATGAAGGGCGAGTTCGCCCTCGGCCAAGGCAGCGAGCGAGCGAGCAAGGCAGGCTTCACTCGCTCGCTTGCTCGCTGGCACGCTGGCCACGCGAGGCTCGAAAGTCGAGCCTCACTCCCTACCCCTCTAACTCGCTACCTCAAGACACTTAGCTTTTTCTTCGAAACTGACGCCATGGATTTTCAGGGCTAGCGCACTCATATGTTCACCTTTTGACGTGATTCCAGTTTCATTTGAAAGGTAGTGAGTCCCTCATGGTATCAGAGCCCAGTCGACGGCCAGAAGCTGTTAAAGCTGACAGATCCGGGCTTGCAAAGTTGATGGCTGCGAGGACGTGAGGGAAAAACGTTGACCCCTTAAGGGCCGACGGGACCTGGAGCGCTGACGGACAGCTTGCGCACGACCAGTGCATGGTCAGTGAGGTCGCCCAGGGCTGTGGATGCCGTTGGAGCAACGTTTGAATGAGAAAACAAGGAAGGAAGTGAAGAGGGGGGAGAAGGGGGTGACGCAAGGGAAGCCGCAAGCCCTCTCTCAGGACGGTTTGGGGGCAAGAGAGCCAGCACAGGCGAAGCTTAGGCGCTAGTGCATGGAAGTTGGGAGACACTTGCCAAACGCACGATGTCGGAGCCGCAAGGAAGCAATGGGGACCGCGCCGACGGCGACGGTCGCCCAAGTGCCAACGAGGGTCGTTCTGCCGGCGGCCAGGGAACTATCTCAGGAGCAGTGACGTGGCAGGATATAGACCGAATCGGTTTTCATCGCGACCTCACACCGCCCGCTCTCGGGACCCATGACTTTCTCACGTGGAAGGAGCTATTTCTTTCGTGGGCAAAGGAGCACGGACTCGAGGATTGCTTCGTTGAGTCCCCTACTGCAGAAATCAGTGACAGGACGCTGCTGATAGCCTTCAACGCCCTTGTGCGGGCCCTCCCAGACACGCAAGGATACTCTCTACAACATTTTCGTCAAGGGGCACGGGGAGAGGATCGAGCCGACTCCCGGAGTGGCGCTGCCCGGCCGTATGAAGCCTGGCAACATCTGCTGAAGTGGCAAGAAGAGCAAGGGATGGCGCTGCTAGTGACCCTCCGCGACAACTTGCGCAAGCTCTGTTGTTAAATGAATTCCCCTTGGCCACTAGTCTCCAGAATTGCCAAGTAGTCGACGGACCAGGCATAGACTGCTCATGTGGACCAAGTCCCCTGGGTCCTGTCCAACAGACCAGGCATGCACTGTCCTTGTTCAAGGATAAGTCCCCTGGGTTTTCTGATGATGGCTATTCAGATTGTCAGTCTGACCGTACTGATAGAAAGAGCAGGTGTCAAACTGTCAGCTAGCCAAGTTTCGGGCTGATCCAACGGTCGGATTGGAAGATGCAAGATGTGCCTTGGATCAGGGGATGTCTTCCCTGATTGAGGGGATGACCTCCTGAATTTAAGGAGTGACATCGGCCGAGGCGCGCGCGCTTCGGGTTAGCCGAGGCGCGTGCGCTTTGGCTGCCAAAGGCACTCAGCTATTTATGCCTTGTACCTGCCATTGTCTCAACTACTCCTTCACTTGATGTCTCTTGTTTGAGCTGTGCGCTTGAGACTGAGCTTGATATGAACTGCTAAGGTGGTTATAATCTTGCTCGTGTGAGAGTGCTGACTTAACTTGTTGGGCTCTCACTGTTGTTCTTCTATGCCCCATGGCCACTGCTATGGCTTGACGGACAGGTTGGGCATGCACTGCTCCCTTGGAGTAAGTCCCCCAAACCTTGTTCGTGGTGCAAGTCCAAGCGAGACACCAGAAGTGTAGCGCAACAATAGCATGTTGGACTTAGGGACAACAGGTCTTGCGATCGAGCCTTGATGTGTGCAGGAGGTTTTTTGACCTTCTAGCACAGGGGAAGTTTCTTATACATTTCTCCATGCATGAGGAGAGTGCGCCGCTTGGCGGTCAGTGGATGCGCCAATTGGCGGACTGGTGAGGTGGTGTGGAGTGACCACCCCAAAAGTGTCACTACCCACACACCATAGAAGCCAAGCCTAGGACTATATGTACCAGGCTCATTCCTCATTCTAATTACACAATCTGGCCTTAGATGCTCCTCACAGAGTTGTCCAACTAAGGAACAGTATAAAGAAGACACTGGTTGGTCTAAGCCCCAGGAGTTAGTCTTTGACTAGCACCTCGCGCGAAAGTGACCAAGTGTTAAGTGGACACAGTTGCTAGCAAGTGATTGCCTAGGAACTGCTCAGTGTGGAACCGTGATCCTGAGGGTGATATCTTCTCCTAGCTAAAATGCTAGGAGCGGACGGCAGGTGCTATTGTGTCGGCCCTGTTTTCTAGTCCGTTTGCTTCAGGCCGGTTGACAAAGGGTTATGGGCCCACACTGACCAGTTGTAAGGCACGCTTCGCTCAACTCTGGTATGCTCTCTCCAGGTGCACACGCCGGCTCGATCAGCTCCATCAGCTCCATCAGCTTCATCAGCTCCAATGGCTTGGTCTGCACTTAGCACACAAGGACTAATGACAAGCTCTGCCCTTGGAGGCACGACCCTTGTGTCCCAACCAGGACAAGCTCTTCCCTTGGTGGCAAGACCCTGGGTGTGTTGGTGTAGATGTATTCTCTGTCTGTAGGTAAACATCGGCTGGAGGGGTAAGCAACGGATCTGCATCCTAAAACCGGTAGCAGAGATCAGCTAACATCAGCCTACATTGGCCTCAACGCAGTAGAGACGTGGGAAGCAGACAAGGGCAACAAAAATGGTTGACCCATCGGGAGGAGTGGGGGCTGCCGCAGGGCAGTCCTCAAGCTCAACAGTGGCTACCACAGGGCAGACCACTAGAGCAAATGTGAGTGCTACGTCACTGCCGCAAGGTCTTGGACCCCTGGGAGGAATCCCCATTTTCGAGGGGATTGACTTCCTCCTTTGGAGATGGCAGTTTGAGCTGGCGATGAAAGTGCGCGGCTTCATCAAGCTACTAAAGGGAGAGGAGCAGGTTCCCGCGGAAGGCACATCTGAGTATGAGCCATGGATGGATCGAAATGATATTGTCATGTCATTACTCAGCAACGCGATAGCCAAGAAGTATGTTCCCATCATTGCCGGGTACACGCTGGCTTCCGAAGCTTACGACAAGCTCAAGCGCGTGCACCAATCCACCTCCCTCGCGAACAAACTATTCATCCTACAACGGCTGATCAGCATGCGGGTGAATGAGGGCGAATCAATCCCCGATTTCCTACAGGAGTTTGAAGGACTCCTTGGCGAGGCTCGCCAGATGAACTGGGACCTTGACGAGAACATGCAAGCCATGATCCTCCTCATGGCGCTACCGGAGAGCTGGAG
>SZWC01002495.1:179083-192419 GCA_023375785.1 Penium margaritaceum | reverse complement strand
AAAAAATTAGAGTACAAGGAAATGACAAAAGCAAATGTGAGTGCCGCTCACAAAACAAGGACAAAGCAAGGGAAAGAAGTTATAGCAAGTCCTAGCAACTCCTTCACTCCCTCCTCTAACTTCTTGTCCTCCCTTTGTCTTCTGTCTTCTTTGGCCTCCTCTTGATTCTTTTGCACGCCTCGCGCCTCTTGGCGGCGTCTTCCTTAAATCAGCGTTTGAGTGCAGTCAAAATCCCTCAAGGTGACACCCTCCTTCTCTTTAGGGTACTCTCAGGTCATGAGAGTCCCTGGTCTTGGGAAAGGAAGTTGCCCCAATTTTGGGATGAGGGAGGGAGGAAGGAGTCTTGTACATGGGGAGGATTTTGTGGTTTTTGAGGGTAGGAACTCCCCACCCCGCCCCACAAAACCCCTTAGCCCCCTAGAGGTGAGGAGAGGCTGGAAGGTAAAGGCTCCCCCAAGTAGAGCCTTTTCCCAGCTCTCCAACGCACTTTACGATGTCTCAATCCGTGAAGTGTAGATGTTGTAGTCCCTTTTGGCGTTTCTGCTGCTGCTTGCAGCTGTCGGCGGCGTTTTATATACGACGTACCGTACTGACAGGCAAATTCCCCTATTTTTCTGGAGCCTTTTTGGTGATTTCTGTACTCTCCCAATATCGGGTCCGTTTTAGTTTTTATAGTGATCGCCTAATTCCACATACCCATACTTACGAAACTTCTGAATTCTCCCACCATTCAAGTCCCAAGACATCCTAAGGTGCGAGAACCTCGAATAACAAAGTCGAAGTTCAAAATTTGATCGTTCGAGCTTCAATCACCTGAGGCCGTCAGATCTATCCTCATCTAGACTATTGCGCGCCTTGCGTTTGCTCTCACTCGTACCTCCTTTTTGCTCTCACTTGGAGCAATTATTTGGGGGAGCAAGAATAGGCAAACAACACATGATTCTCCTGTAATTTTAGGGGTGACTCACCCATACTACTCAGTTTTTTAGAGAACACATGGACGAAACAAAAAAATATGTTTTAAACGAATATGGGTGACAATACAACCATCATTTTCGTCAACCCCTTAGTTGTAGGGGTCGTCTGGCTCTGAGAACCACTGTAACGGGTCGAGTCTCCAACTCCTACTTTGAAGTCGTCGTTGGAGTTCACATAATGGCGTTCTCAGTCCATGTCAGGGGTTTATCCCCTTTGCAAGACTAAGTGGCAATCGTCATCAATGACCCAAAGCAGGGAGACTCAAATATTTCGAGTCTCCGGAGGTCCATTTCCGTTCTTGACTTTACCTCTGGTTTTCGGACCCAAACCAGGGGTTTTTACCACAAACTCGTGAATTCGCACGAGGTTTCCAGTTTCGAAACTCATAGTTCATCCTAAACAAACTTGAGTTTTTTTTAACGCGTCGGCGCAAAATTGTCATGTGCGAGGCACGATCAGCGATTTCGCGCCGACTCCTGTTGTGCGTTTCCCTCGCTCCTCGCTCTCACCCTCGCCCCCCCTATCCCTCGTCCTCGCTTGCTCGCTTGCAAGGAGGACGAGGGGGGGAGGGGGCAAGGGCACGAGGCCACGAGGCCTCGCCCTTGAGGCCCTCGTGGCTCCTCAGCCGCTGATTGGGCTGAGGCCGCGATCGGCGGCTGGCGGCTGGCCGGCTGGTGGCCGGCCGGTGGCCGGCCGGTCACCTGGCCGGCCGCCGGCCGTCGGCCGTCCAGCTGGCCGGCAGCCAGCTGGACGGCGGCCAGCAAAGTGCTGGTCGTCGGCCAGCCCTAGCTAATGCAAGGGGTGGTGCGCAACCACCCCTCGCTTCAGCGAGCATGGAGGGCCGGACCGGCCCTCCCGCTTCATCGGTAGCAATTGATTTTCATCCGAATAATTGCGTAAGTAGGTAATTGTTCTTAGAATTTCCTTGAACATTTTTGTTTTTCATCGATTTGCAAAAGTATACCCTAAACATTTACTTTTGGTGCCTTGATAACCAAAACATTGTTGAACAGATGAAAAAATCACAAAAACAATGCGGACTGTGGTTCACGACCATGACAAAGAGGTGGCGTGCCGAGCGAAACATGTTCGCGAATGAGTTTTGGCAGTCTGACTCGGCTGGCCGCGTCAGGCCAGCCGCGTCAGACTGGCACGGCCTCCAACACCGCCCGTCAACGGTGTTCAAGACCACCCATCGTCGAATTGAAGGATACGATATCTTCGATCAACAATTCTAAAAGTACCACCTTAAAAACTCGTATCCAAAAAGCCATGCTCGAAAATCAAGATGCCCTAAGCCATGGATTTGAAAAAAAAAAAAAAACCAAGTGCAGTATGGTATCTCCTCCCGCAACTGGATCATCTTTTTGATTAACTTTGGGGGTCCCAAATGTTTTGCAAAACTGACATACGCAACGGCTATCATTAGACTCTCGCGTCTGATAAGGACATCAAGAATGCAGCATTCCACACTTGATACGGGCACTTTGAGTTCAGGGTCATACCGTTTGGACTCACAAATGCCCACATAACATTTTTGGCGGGGATGAACATCTTTCATCGATACTTTGACGACTTTGTTGTCGTGTACCTCAACGACATCCTAGTACAAAGCTGCACAGTCGAGGAGCACAATGGACATCTCCAAATAGTTATCGAGATTCTCCAAAGAGATCATTGTTTTTTGGAAAACGCTCAAAATTTGACTTTAGTTACCATTCGATCAAGGTTTTGGGCCACATCATCAATAGCTGATGGATCACCATGGACCCAAAAAAGGTGGAGGCGGTCACTGATTGGCCGATGCCCACAAATAATCGGGACGTCTCGGTGCATTTGGGCTTCTATAAGTACTATTGTTGATTCTTAAGAGACTACACATGAGTGTCAGGGCCTCTCTCCAATCTCATATAGAAAACCACCAAGTGGGATTGGGGTGAAAGCGAACAAGAAGCGTTGAACTCTTTGAAAACACTATGACCTTGACGCCACTCTTACGATTGGCTGATCCAATGATGGACTATACCATGGCCACCAACGTGTCGGATCGAGCCGTTAGATCCGTTCTCCTCCAAGACAACGGCGATGGAGAACAACCGGTAGCATGCACGTTGCAAAGGCTATGCTGGTATGAACTCAATTATGCTGTGCACGAGAAAGAAGTGCTCATAGTTGTGCATGCATTCAAGACGTGGCGGTGCTACTTTTAATGCCGGCAATGCATCATGTGCACCGACCATCACGCCTTGAAACATCTCAAGACTAAGTAAGATCTAGACTGTCGAGAAACTCGATGGTTGGAGTGTCTTGAGTCCATCTTCGACAACGACATTGAGTAACAGCCTGGAAAAACTAATCCACGTTTGGTCACTATCAGCGACCACATCTAATGGCTGAAATGAACACGCTACTTGTCGAATGAGACCCGTACCCCATGAAGTTGTTCACGAAGGATTAGAAGGAGTTCAGCGGGTATGGCAAAACCAAGTTCTGGTTTGACGACCCCCATTGGCGACAATGATTCAATTGCCAGGTCATCGTTCCTCCAAACAAGGAACTATGAAGGATGTTGTTGGAGGAATGGGTGGAAATTTCAGCAAGGAAAAGACACTCAAGAAGCTGGCACAACACTGTTAATGGGACAAGATGCAGACAAATGTGGCGATCTTTGTAAATCATGCAACAGTTGTCAGTGGTAGGGATCTCGTCGCACATGGACACCGGGTTCAACGGAACCGTGGGCCGACATCGGCATTGATTTTGGGAAGGGACTGCCCGCCACTCTCAAGGGGTATGAAGCTATCCTTGTCATGGTGGAAATACTGTCTAAAATTCTGCACTTTGTTCTCACGAAAATTGCTACCGTCGCAGAGGGAACAATGCGGCTGTTCCTAAACCAGATCATATGGCTACTTGGCGTGCCACGTACCATTATCACCGACACAGGCAACCGCTTCACTAACTATTTTTGGTGAATACTGATAACGCAGTATAACAATTGGATCCAGCTATTGACGGTGTTCCACCTTCAGACTGATGGGCAAATGGAGCGGACCAATCAGATGCTTGAACAAATCCTCCACACTTTATGCGAGCTTGGCAGCAACAATTGGGTAGAAAAACTGCCGGCCGCCAAACTTGCATACAACCTCACCACTTCCACCGCAACTAGTAAGATACCTTTTGAAGTGGTGTATGGTAAGCTTTACACCACACTGGCCGGACTACAAAGCCAAAGTATCATCTTCACAGTCGGCATCCACCGTAGTGTCTTCGCAAGTATTTGGGAGGAAACACGACACACCTTCGCAAAGACTCAAGCAACTATGAAGTGGGCAGCCAACCGACATCGTAGCAATGACATGTCCAGTGCTAGCGACCGCGTCCTCCTCAGCTCTGCGGACATCAAACTCCAAAGACAGGACATTGCAAAGCTAAAACCTCGGTGGTTGGGACTGCTTGAGATCGAGCGAATGCAAACCCCACTTATCACTCAATGTTGCTTTCTTGAAAGCATGGGGATCCACCCTGCCCTTTACATCAATAAGATCAAGTACTACCGAAACCCCAATACAAACTTCCCTAGCAGAGACGTCACACCTCCACCTCCTGTGCAAGCGGCTAGGGATGCAGAGTACATGATCAAAGATGTCCACGGACATTGACGTCACACAAAAACGACCAAGTATTTGGCCAAGTGGCACCGCTACGATGCCGCGAACAACAGCTAGGAGCCCTATGACAACCTTGGAGACGTCAATCATCTGATCAACTGCTACTTTCAACGTCACGGGTCCACGTTTGCAAATGCACTAGGACATCGCAACTAAAGGGGGGGGAAGTGTCAGCCGCACAGTGCCATTGGCACTGATCACGACTTCAAGATTCCTTGAATGTGCAAACTAACTGAGGGTTTGAAATACAAAGGTAGAAACGTGCAAGATTGACCCAAGAACAGGGTCAATCCATAAAAAATTGAGGAATTTTTTCCTGGCCAAAAGTTGGACCGACTGAGGGGAAAACATGTGACAAGAATTCATCTCCAGGAACCAAGGCTCGACCCTCAGAAGACCCAACAAGGCCCCAACGTGTCCTGGGGTCTAGTTAGTCAATGAATCAAGGATTATTGAGGGCCAAGGGTGTTTTAGAATGGCGCCCTAGTATACTATTGCCACAAAGGCCGCTTTGAGCGTCCATCACAGCCGCTAGTGGTGCTGCCAACGGCCCATTTCCGTCAACCACACGAATCTGCCGTTGGCAGCACCACTAGTGGTCGTGATGGCCGCCCAAAGCGCCCTTTCTAATAATAACACACCACGGAGCCATTCCAAAACACCCTTGCCTCTCGATGATCCTTGATTCACTGACTAACCGGGCACCAAGGTGTGCTTTGGCCTTGTTGGGTCTTCCGAGGGTTGAGCTTTGTCCTTGGAGATGAATCATTGTCACCTGTTTTCCCCTCGGTTGGTCCAACCTTTTTTTGGGCGTAACTTCCTCAATTCTTGACGGATCGAACCCGTTCCTAGGTTGATCTTGCATGGTTTTTCCTGTATATTTCAAATCCACAGTCAAGCTACACATTCAAGGAAGCCTCAAGCCGTAATCAACGACGTTGGCACTATCCGACTTACGGTAAGTGTTACGTCCTTGACGTACATGAGTCCCCAAACTTTACAAGTGAGCATGTCTGTCTTTACATTCATGGCCCACCGCACGAAGACTTTAGCATTTTTACGCTGACCGGCCGAGGGCTTTTTGACCAAATGCCAGTGTTCCATTCCAGAAGTTTTAGACAACTTTGACTACCTTCTAAAATGGTCGACAGAAGTGTTGCAAACCTTTTCGATACTTCAATATTGTTTGGTTGACTTCTCCATGGCACTAGATTTCTGTAAACAAGCACATGGATATTCTCAAAGTCCCCAAAATTTTGGACAGAGCTTCTCGGATCAGCAACCCATGGCGCAACCTTAGACGCGTTGCTTGACCCGAGCGTTGATGACACGATGTATTCCTCATTCTCATTATTGGAATTTTATGTATGTGCTTGATCCACTCAATGCCTATCATTGAAGTAAAATTTCCACTTTGTTAAAAACATCCAACTATCCCCAATCTTTGAATCATGTTTTATCCCGCACCTCATCCCTGTGAACCACCTATGTTCGGTCGGTGTGACATCAGTATTGTCAGTTGATCATCCTCTTACCCCTCATTAAAACTTGCAATGTCATGAGCTGTAGCCAGTAGTGATACAAGCGGCTAAGATGGGAGATCGATTGGCGTATTTTCATCTGACCGGATAGGATTTTTATCATCTACTTTTTCCTTTTGTTGTTTCTCAACTCTTCATTCTTTCTCCTTACCTCCTTTAATGGCGTGTTGCTGTCATTTTATACAGTCGCACGAGACATGTTGTGGCTTCTTGTAAGTCCAGAAAAGACATTGTTCGTGTTGATCAACGGCGCCAATCTCCATCAAAGACAAGGTTTATGTTGACTGTGACTTCTCTCTGCCACAGTAGGGACTGCGGCTTTGGGATTGCTAGTCATTGAATTCTTGCATCCAAGTGTTGTACTTGGCACTCTCCATGCAATAAACAATTACAATCACTCTTGGAATGCTCTATTGGATGTTAAATATGGAGTTTTCTTGTACAATATTGTGCCTTAGTTTGTTGTTATAGTAGAATCAAAGTTCTTCGGGAGCGAGGTCACTGCCGGAGAAGAATTCACGAAAACGATGAAGCCTGCACCATGCATCACAATTCTTATTCATCTTTCCTAAGCATGCAACTGTAGCACATGCAAAATCAATCGAGTTTTCAGTGGAGCCAGATATTCGTGCCACGTTGGACTGATCTAATTGAGAGGTAGAATGCATGCGGTCGACGATGAGAGAGTGGTCATGTGGGCCGTTTATACAGCTATGTTGGTCTATTGCTACCATTGGATGACCTTCAGTTCACCCGTGCCTCACAAAAGCGAGGTCACAATGTCAATTTTCTTCTTACTATGATTGACTACAGCAACGGTGAGATACACCTCCAAACTTGTCAGCCACATCCTGACTGTCGGTCCTTTGGTGTTTGTCAGTTCCAATAGTTCAAGAAGTGCCCGTCAAATTTGGGGTCTACTTGAGAATTAAACATGCTCCCATGTGCTCAAATTCCATAGGTCCTCCATCACTACGTTGAGCTCCTGAAGCAGAAGGATGATGAGAATCTAAAGCTCCAACAGAATCTGGTAGATTTATTCATTTATGTGAGCCTGTCAGTGAGTGCCTCCCGTTGCACCACGTCTCGTCCCGACGGTTAACGGCGGGGGCAGAGGGTTCATCAAGAACAAGGGGTATGTCATCGAGTCGGCCGTCAGGGTCGTCCGTGGTGCACCATTCATTGCAAAAGTTTTTGTTGTCCGGTTTTTCTGAAGAGCGTCATTGTTTGCATGTTGCTGATGCACCATCGTCGGAGCCTTTGTCACTTACTCGTTGAGGGATGAGCCCGCTCTGTTCATCATGTTTTTCATGAGGTATGCAAACTTGTGCATGCTCGAGATGTACTGAAGACTAGCGCGAGGTTGTCACCTTGAAGTTAATGTTTCAGCTGTCCCACCAAAGGCGCTACGCTCTAATACCAAGTGTTACGCCAAGTGGAACGTGGGTGGTTCACAAGGATAAGCTGAAGAGCAAGAGATGATTTGAGGAATTGGGACACATGGATAATATTTATGAAGCAATTAGTGTACTTGGATGACAAATGTCGAAGAAGTTTAGCGCATATGTACAATGGCAAGAATCACAAAGAATTGTTTGTTTGGTCTTTGGTACTCATGTCCATCAACGCATGCAACGTCGCGTTGCAAGTGGTTGCTTTGAAAAATATTGCCAAGAAGTCATGGGACTTTGAGAACATCAAGGCGTGATTTCATATAATTCTATCCACCCGTCTGGAAAGCGGGCAAAGCTATCATAACCTTTGGAAGTGGAATACCAGAGGTCAGGGTAGGTGGCCAAGGTGCCTTTGGTTGATTGGCGTAAAAATCTTTAGGTCAACGCACAGTGGGCCATGAACAGAAGGACAGAAATTCACACTCGTGGAGTTTAGGGAATCGTACATGTCTGGGACGTAACATTGTCGATAAGGTGCTAAGAATCAACTACAGGTAAGCCCCTTCATTAGCGGCTCTCATTCTCGGTGACGCGAGAGTGTGTCTTGAACAGCGAGAAATCCGCCAAGACCACATGTTGGAGTCGGGAGACTCAATAGTTCAAATTCTTTTTGAAGACCGACATTAAAAAGACACTCGTTCTCCATGATGTCAGCAACATGTCATAGTGGAAAATCTAAGAGACAGAGAGCAACGTTTTCTCAAAACAGAGAAACCTGTCGCAGAGGAGTGTGTGGAGGTTTTTTCACAAGGGAATGAGGAGGATTTGGTGGTAGAGAGTCGTGGCCTGCCATGCCACGATGGTGCTACACACGACAATGTGTCGACAACTCATGGCCAATGTGTTGAGGGAGAAGAGGAGAGAAGTCACATGAGTATGTAAGGGTAACACGTGCAGTTGGATAGCCCTGGCTGGATGGGAGTGCCTTGTCGGCAAATACACCCTCCTCTCTTGCATGATGTCATCATTATGTTATGATCACTTTTCCCTTTAGCGTTGATGTGGTTTGAAGTGACTTTTTTTTCTTCAAGCAAACCCACTGGGGTATTCATCTTGGGTGACAAGTCATCTCGTCACGTAATGACGTGGCGTCTTTGACAGCAAGATTTGTGTGGTGACAACCGACTAATTCGTGCTCCCCGACCCTCACAAGTCAGTTTCTGTGACCACACACACGCCGTGTGGTGACATCCCAAAAATCTCTAAGGATGCTCTCACATTCCATTGTAGCAACTCTGATTAGTGCCTCAGATCCCCTCTCTGTAAAACATAGCGCATCTGAGGTCGTGGTTAGTCATTTGCTCTCACACCGGAGTCCCTACCAACTCTTTTTGGCGGGAAGGTACTATCATCTATTCTTAGTCGGATCCCATGATAAAGGCGTAAAATGTGGGGTGTCATCAACGAGTTGCTAAAAAGCTGCTGTAGCCCTTGAGGTGTAGCAACTCGTACCAACTATCCTTGGCCGCGTAACCTTTGAAAGAAGGTTGTTGTCCAACCGCCACCAAAACACACCATTTTTCTTTCTGTAACATTTGACATAACAAAAGCAAGCCACATCATTGTAGGCACAACATCGCTCCAGTTCCAAGCGTGGGATAGACCGAAAATTGGAAACCAGCATGCTGCTTGTAAAAAGATGCTCTCACAACAATGCTCGGTGAGCTTGGATGCGGAAATGGACGGAACATCAAGTCAATGTCAAAAAGCAACCATGTTCAATGTAGTTTTCAGTGAACGGGTTGAGTAGCTCTATGAACTCCAACTCATCGTGACTTCCCTTGATGAGTTGCGCTTGTTTGGTGTAGGAGTAACCTAAGGGCCTTTTCGAATGCAGAAGCAGTCCGGTTCATGTTCTGACATGGACTCGTGGTCTTGTGTGTAAGTCCACTCAGATTCTGACTTCAAACGAGTCAAAACTGAATGTTCTGTCCTTTGATAGCTTCAATGACCTCATGTTAAGTTAGGATTCATCTGATGATATCACAGATTCTGAATATGCCACTAAAAACATGCCGACCACATCCTTCTGATGTGGATCAATTGTCAGAATTCACATTCACATCCCCCGAGGCATCCACTAGTCTGGTCACATCCTTGCGGACGTCTGAGTTTGAGTTTGCACCGACATGGAGGACATTGCCAAGTATGAATCTGATATTCGCTAGTAAGATGAATTCAAACATACCCAAAGGTACTCCCGTTTGAATTCAAACTTAATTGTATGTATAACTAATGATGACGGATTGGAGTCGACTATGCTCACAACCCTTTGCTCGAGTTCAAACCTACTGTAAAGATCAATTGCCCAAAGTAATTGTGACTCAACTTCAGTCTTTGGCCACCAATTGGCTGGAATTTTGGACTCCCTTTTCCGTGTTAGATGGCAAGAGAGGGAACCTAAGCAAAATTGTGGATAACTGTATCAGATATGCGCTACCTTTGCCATGTGGTAGTGCACAGGGACAAGAACAAATGCAACACAGGCATGTGCCTACTTTGACAACGGATGCATTAGATAACTTGAGGATGCATTTAGATTTCCAACCTACATCACGTCCAAACGTCGTCCACGTTGAAATCCAATACAAGTTTCATTTACTACCAAAAATGCCAGCCTAACGGCCAGTTCAAGGTAATACTAAATCATAAGGGAGTTTTACGTGGATGACGAGGATCTGATATCATTCTTGTCACCTTTTAGTCAATACCTCATCTTAAGATAAACAGCCTTGATTTATACAGTAATGGCAATGGAAATTTGAAGTTGAAGTAGTAGAGACAGACAATCGTAACCAACCCGGCTTACTATCTGTTTGCTATCCCCACTTTTGGCTTTTCATTTGTGGAGAATGGATCTCATATTGCAAGTTTTCATGCATTGCACACGTCCACTATGCAAGTGGAGATTTCATGGCCCACCATGTGTTAATCTCTGGATTTTGATGTTGATTGGCCGTGGGTCTTTTGGCCAACAACCCCAACTTCCAAGTCGATGTTAGGATTTCTTACAATTACCCACTCATAGAGTTTGGGGACTCATATACATGTAGGACATGACACTCCCTCCTCTTTAGCTACAGCATTGTGGCAAATTACATTACATAGGTCAACATTGACTAGCATGGTGGTTCATATAATGGTCGACCCCTTTGAGGTTGTCATGGGGCTCCCAGTCCTATGCATGGGACTCCCCTACAAGACATGAGATACTTTATAACTTTACCTTGTCACCAATGTCCTCTTCCACATCCATAAAGACAAACAAACCGTACAGATCCCTCAACAACAACCACACGCAATCAGTACCATCATCAAAATCTCCTGGTCATTTGTCATACAATTCCTCTTCTAGGCACCCATTGAGGAAAGCATTCTTCACATTCATTTGATGGATGTCCTAGTCCTTGTGTGCCACAATGGCCAGGAGCACACATTTTGGTCCATACTTCTCAACAGGTTCATAGGTGTCACTACAGTCCTGTTTAGTATTTGCTTAAACCCCTTTGCCACCAGTCTGGCCTTGTACTTATCAATCAGGCCGGCCAAATCACCTTTTTTTTTGAACACCCATTTGAAATCTATTGCTTTTGCTCCCGGTGACAAGGGCACAAGCTCGTGCACACCATGGTTTAGGAGTGCATTTAGCCTGGAAACCATGGATTTCTCCCACTCAGCAGCATTTGGGTGCCCCCTTGCCTCGGCTAATATCAACTGTTCAATTTGTGGAGTTTATCCATTGTTCGCCCCTATTGTGTGATACAAGTATCTGTAGTCCACCTGAAGTAATAATCATAGTGATCTCACTATGGGCTCGCCAGGTGGTGTCTGTGTTACCTCAGCATCGTCACATCCCTCCGCGGGATCAATCCCTGGTGGGGAGGGCGTGGTGCCTGAGTCCGAGCTGGCAAGATCTGTAGGCATGAGAAGATCCGTAGGAACAGGTGAGGGAATTCCTGAACCATGATCTCATGGACCTTTTGTGATAGTTTGTGGTAGTGGAGTGGGGATAAACACAGGTACACTCACGTATTGAGGGCTGGGCATGAGTGGAGCTTGTCGGAGTGTCCGTAACTCCTTGTATGGCATGTGCTCTAAAAAGGATGCATGCATGGTGCATGGGGTCCCAAAGATGCCATGCCTTCTAGACATGGGAGACCCAGATAAAAACACTCAAGCAACCACAAGTACTGAGTTTGTTCTAACGTTGAGGTTGGAAAAACCAAACACAAGACATGACACATGATTGTCTCAGATCAGCTTTCTCTTTAAACCAACGTTCCCAAGGTATCATCGCCTTAGGCAGTGGACCTTGTGGGACACGGTTCCACACCCAAGTGACAAACTTGACAGCCTCCTTCTAGAAGCTGAAGTACAAGCCCGATTCGGTAAGTAGTGTGTAGAATGCAACACTAAAAGTGCTGTGCCACTGTTCGACAACAATGTTCTGTTGTGGTATATAAGGAGCAATGGCCTGCCACCTTTGGTCCACCGCAGTTGCAGCCAATCACGTACCCACATGCTCCGACTCCACCTCCGCTTATGTATCAGGAACCCTTCTTCATGCCCCGGAGCATCAGCACACCCGCACCGGTCCCGGCATGGGCGCAGAGGGTGTACGTCGAGACAACCGAGCCACAACAGCCGCTAGGTGGAGCGGGCCAAGGTGGAGCGGGCCCGCTCCAAGGTGGAGCGGGCCCACGGAGTTGCACCCACCGGAACTGACTGCCATCCCACAGCCATCAGGTTAGATGCTGGGGCACACGCACATCACCACCTCACACTCACTTCCCATGCATGAGTGGTTGTTTCACATCATATGTCCCCACATCGTCCGCTGTCTGTCACACTGCATGCCACGCCTTATGTGGGGGGTGTGAAGACTGGGTCAGGGGAAGTGCTACCTGTCGAGGGCATGGGTGTTGTTCTTCTATGCCCCATGGCCACTGCTATGGCTTGACGGACAGGTTGGGCATGCACTACTCCCTTGGAGTAAGTCCCACAAACCTTGTTCGTGGTGCAAGTCCAAGCGAGACACCAGAAGTGTAGCGCAACGGATAGCATGTTGGACTTAGGGACAACAGGTCCTACGATTGAGCCTTGATGAGCGCAGGAGGTTTTTTGAACTTCTAGCACAGGGGAAGCTTCTTAGACATTTCTCCATGCATGAGGAGAGTGCGCCACTTGGCGGTCAGTGGATGTGCCAATTGGCGGACTGGTGAGGTGGTGTGGAGTGACCACCCCAAAAGTGCCACTACCCACACACCTTAGAAGCCAGGCCTAGGACTATATGTACCAGGCTCATTCCTCATTCTAATTGCACAATCTGGCCTTAGATGCTCCTCATAGAGTTGTCCAACTAAGGAACAGTATAAAGAAGACACTGGTTGGTCTAAGCCCCAGGAGTTAGTCTTTGACTAGCACCTCGCGCGAAAGTGACCAAGTGTTAAGTGGACACAGTTGCTAGCAAGTGATTGCCTAGGAACTGCTCAGTGTGGAAACGTGATCCTGAGGGTGATATCTTCTCCTAGCTGAAATGCTAGGAGCGGACGGCAGGTGCTATTGTGTCGGCCCTGTTTTCTAGTCCGTTTGCCTCAGGCCGGTTGACAAAGGGTTATGGGCCCACACTGACCAGTTGTAAGGCACGCTTCGCTCAACTCTGGTACGCTCTCTCCAGGTGCACACGCCG
>SZWC01002495.1:151096-166750 GCA_023375785.1 Penium margaritaceum | reverse complement strand
GGGGGGGGGGGGGGATGCGTTTGGAGGTGCCGCGCATAACCACGATGGAGGGGCACAGAATACCAAATGTTTTCTTTAAAGGGACAAAGCATTGTAAGGTGGTGACTTGCTGACCCGGGTGTTGACATCACATGCAATGCCATGCTGTCGAAGAAACGTTAGGAAAACGAACAAATGTGACATGAATGGGATAACTTGAGAACATTCCTCCACAAACTGGGAATGATTTGTATGTGCTAGGCTCATGACCCAGGTATAAATGGAGTCTTCCAGGGTGCCGGCACAAAACACTGTGTTCTCTAGCTTCGACCGATTAGGTTACAAAAAAGGGTAAAACCTAGATGAGAGAATAAACAAACCTACAAGGATATGGGAGAATCCAGGTTTCCTAAGACATTGGGATAAATTACCATGTGTCCGGATCTCAGCAAAGAGAACATGTTCAAGAGGGGTAGAAAAGGGCAAACAAAAAAGGAAAAAGGGAGTAAAGTTAAACTAGAATGAAAGGAAAGGATTACGACATGATGAGTTACGGTTCTCGGGTGGATGAAGCCCAATTCAACCCACATCGGAAATTTTAAGCACCCTTGTTTTTTGTTTCGATCAGAAGGTTCAATGTCACAATTGATCAAGCTTGTGGTCGATGAGCTCTTTGGATGATGGGCTCGCTAAGCACGATTCCGCCAGCCACCGAGAATGGTGGGACCACTGAGCAGTCTAGTTGTAGCCATAAGGAAGTCGAGGTGTAATCTTGTGATGACGGAAGGATATATTGCCACAGTGATGGTTTCTTCCATAGTTGTTGCTGATATTGCTTTGCAAAGAAATATTTACAACAATTACTGTTTGTCACAGCTGCAGCTTGTAACACTTGCAACTCGATGCTATCTCTGTTTTCTCTCATACTACTAAAACAACGTGCTTCTAGTATAACTGTTTTTAGTTGTTGGTACTTTTGTCTCCACAACAAGATACTATTTTTGTTCCCACAAGCTACCACTAATTTTGGTTGCAACCTCTAGTTGTTGCCATGAAACTACACACCACCACCACCGCCACCACCACCACCACCACCACCACCACTACTACTACTACTACTGCAACTACTACTACTACTGCTGCTGCTGCTACTGTTGTTGCTACTGCTGCTACTACTACTGCTGCTGCCGCTACTACTACTGCTGCTGCTGCTATTGCTGCTGCTGCCGCTACTACTACTACTACTACTACTACTACTACTACTACTACTACTACTACTACTACTACTACTACTACTACTACTACTACTAATACTACTACTACTACTACTACTACTACTACTACTAATACTACTACTACTACTACTGTTGTTGTTGTTGCTGCTGCTGCTGCTGCTGCTGCTGCTACTACTACTACTACTACTACTACTACTACTACTACTACTACTACTACTACTACTACTACTACTACTACTACAACAACAATCAATGGTTGTAATTGCATACATGCTTGGTAGCTCTTTTGTGCATTTATTATCTAATGTTGTAAGAGAATTATGCATATTTCAAATAAAAAAGTGGAAAATTTACAACAAAATGACACATTGTAGTATGTACATCGGTGCTGCGTGTTGCTTCTGCATATCACTCTTCTCATATATATGTGCACTTACAACACTTGTTGAGATTTGTTGGTGAAGCTGATATTGTTACTCGAGTCTCTTTTGTCGCGAAACCAGCCGATTGGTAGCTTTTGGTTCTACAGCTTTAGTTGTCAACGCTGTTTTTCGATATCATGTTTCAGCATAATGCCTATTGCATCTACCGCGATAAATAAATGCCCTAGTTGCAGATACCATGGCTTGAGTACCAGTGCTTTTATTGCTGTCACTGAGTGTAGTTCCATAGACCATTACTAGAACTGGGTTTTGTTGGTTTTTGCGCATCCCTCATTGTGCTCTGTTGTGTCCTCCCGGCTTGTGTACATCGGCGCGCAGATGACTGACGGCGAGACTCGACGCTGATGGAGCGTCATCCGGTGGAGCCGACGCACGCTGAGGTCTACTCGCGGTTCGCTGGAGCCTCTTCTCTCCGGCGATGTGCTCAGCTCCATCGGCAGGCCTCCTCGGCGGTCGTGCTGCCGGCGGTCGCTGCCACCGCAATTGTTGTCTGCATGCGTCCAGCACGTCCCGTACTGCGTCTGCGTCGTCATGCCCTGCCTAGGGTCCTTGTTGCATGCTGTATGGCCCTGTTCGGCATCATGGACTACCGTAGGCGCTGCCTGGGTTCGTGCAGCCATAACTCTCTGCTACTATTTTTCTAGCTGATTCTGACCGCACGACTGCGTTTGCAGCGTTGGTATTATGGTATGGTCCAGTTTTCAGGCAAAATGGACGATGCACGGGTTTTGGGTTGTCGGTCGTCTGGCAGGCCTCATCGAGAAAACCTGCCAGCCTGAAAATAGAGCTATAATCTGATTGGCTGTTGAACTGAGTAACAAGCTCTACAGAGCTGGGGGGAGGCTAGTTCTTGGAGGGGTCTCCCATTGCGTCTCATTCTTGATTCCTAACCAGTTACTTTCAGTTTTCAGCTGCTTTCTGGCGCTAACTCTGGCGCGCGCGTTTCTGAGTAACAAACCCAGAGCTTCCAGACTTAGACTCTAGAGCAGCAGACTGAGGGGGCAGCTGACTTAAGCAANTCTGGCAGGCCTCACCGAGAAAACCTGCCAGCCTGAAAATAGAGCTATTTTCTGATTGGCTGTTGAACTGAGTAACAAGCTCTACAGAGCTGGGGGGAGGCTAGTTCTTGGAGGGGTCTCCCATTGCGTCTCATTCTTGATTCCTAACCAGTTACTTTCAGTTTTCAGCTGCTTTCTGGCGCTAACTCTGGCGCGCGCGTTTCTGAGTAACAAACCCAGAGCTTCCAGACTTAGACTCTAGAGCAGCAGACTGAGGGGACAGCTGACTTAAGCAACGAGCGTGGAAGCCCGCACGCTGCATCAACAACGTTGCTGCCCCAACCTGCTGCCTAGGCTTTCCATTTTGGTATCAGAGCCAGAGCGTAGCAGCAGCAGCAGAAGACTGGCGAACAGGTGCCAGACAACGCCGGCGGACCCCCTTACGCGCCAGTGCAGGAGAAATGCTGCCGGATTTTTCCCGGCAGCATTGACCCGCCTGGTGGCGGCGTCAGATTTTTTTCCCACGGCCACTGGGCCAGGGGAAATGCTGCCAAAAATTTTCGGCAACACTGACCCCCACGCGTGACGCGAGGAGGTGAGCGGCAGTCTGCGTCTGACGTCTGCGGGCGACGACGCAAGCGGCAACGTCACCCAGGTGTAGTGACTGGCACCACCAGCAGCAGCAGGGAGAAGCAGTAGCTCGCAGCAGCCCGCAGCAGCAGCAGCTCGCAGTAGCCCGCAGCAACAGCAGCTCGCAGCAGCAGCAGCAGCAGCAGCAGCGCGCAGAAGTAGCAGCAGCGCGCAGTAGTAGAAGCACGCAACGGCAGCAGGCAGCAGCCGCAGCACGCAGCAGCTGTAGCAGCGTACAGCAGCAGCAGCTGTAGCAGCGTGCAGCAGCAGTAGCGAGCTGTAGCAGCTGCAGCAGCTGCAGCTGCAAGCTGCAGCAAGCACCACCAGCAGCAGCGAGCTGCAGCAGCAGCCAGCTGCAACAGCAGCAGTAGCGAGCAGCAGCTGGCGGTTGCCAGTCGCGGCTGCTGCTGCTCGCTGCTCGCAGCGAGCGAGCAGCGAGCAGCAGCCCGCTGCTGCCAGCGAGCAGTAGCTTGCTGCTGCCAATCGAGCAGCGGCCCGCTGCTCGCAGCAGAAAGCGGGATGCTGCCCGCTGTGACAAGGAAAAAAGAAAACAAAAAAGGAGCAACAAAAAAAAACCCCCCACTCCCGCAGCTCGCTACAGCAGCCCGCCGAAGCAGCAAGAAGCTACCTAGGACGCAGCAGCAACAGCAGCAGCGAGCTACAGCAGCCACAACAGCCGTAGTAGCTCGCAGCAACAGCAGCTGCAGCTGCAACTACAGTAGCAACAGCAACAGCAGCAGTAGCTGCAGCAGCAGTAGCAGCAGCAGCAGCAGCAGCAAGCAGCAGCAGTAGTAGCAGTAGCAGCAATAGCAACAGCAGGTACTGCAGCAGCAGTAGCAGCTGCAGCAGTAGCAGCAGCAGCAGCAGCAAACAGTAGTAGCAGCATCAGCAGCAGCAGCAGCTGCTGCAGCAACAGCTGCAGCAGCAGAAATGGCAGCAGCAACAGCTGCAGCAGCAGCGGCTGTAGCAGCATCAGCAGGAACAGCAGCAGCGGTAGCCCCAACATCTGCCGCTGCTGACGTCAGCACCCCTCCACTGACGTCACTGCTGACGTCATGAACAAAAAAAAAGGGAGGGGGGGAAAGGGAAAGGGTGAAGGCCAAAAGAGTGGGTAGAATCTTCACCGCCTCAACCTTCTACTGACATCAGCAACACAAAGACAACCAAAAAAAGAAGACATTAAGTCATGGCTAGCAGTCCCGGCGAGGAGGGGTCCTCCTTTGCTGGGGGGACTACTATGCCTCCTTTCTTGCAGCGATTGCTACAGCAACAATACCAGCAGCAATACCCGCCGTCGCTGCAGTAACAGCAGCCGCCGCCGCCGCAGCAGCAGCAGCAGCCGCCGTCGCCGCAGCAGCAGCAGCAACCGCCGCCCCTAAAGCAGCAGCAGCAGCAGCCACCGTCGCTGCAGCAGCAACAGCAGCCGCCGCCCCTACAGCAGCAACAGCAGCAGCCACAACCGCTGCAGCAGCAGTAGTCGCCGCCCCTGCAGCAGCAGTAGCCGCCGCCTCTACAGCAGCAGCAGCAGCAGCAGCCACCGCCACTGCAGTAGCAACAGCAGTCGCCACCCCTGCAGTAGCAGCAGCAGCAGCCACCGCCGCTGTAGCAACAGCAGCCGCCGCCCCTGCAGTAGCAGCCGCCGCCCCTGCAGTAGCAACAGCAGCAGCCACAGCCGTTGCAGTAGCAGCAGCAGCCGCCGCCCCTGCAGCAGCAGCAGCCGCCGCCCCTACAGCAGCAGCAGCAGCAGCCACCGCCATTGCAGCAGCAGCAGTAGCCACCGTCCCTACAACAGCAGCAGCAGCAGCCACCGCCGCTTCAGCAGCAGCAACCGCCGCCCCTACAGCAGCAGCAGCAGCGCACTGGTAACGTTGGCGGCAACCCTGACCCTCTCGCTGCTCTTTAGCAACAGCTCGCCGACTTGACGCAGCAGCTTGCAGCGCTACAGCGAGTCGCCGTCCAAACCGCCACCAGTACGCTGCCGTCGTTCATCCCTCCAAAGCACGCTAGCCCCGCTGTATCCGCTGCCACGTACTACCTGGCACAACAGCAGACTCAGCGCCAACGGCAGACAGTGACCTCCGTCCTTGGCCCCACTCTGGGTGCCGGCCGAAGGCAGAAGGACTTTGAGACACCGCCGCCGCCGCTTCAGGGCGTCGAGCAGTTCCGAAGCTGGGAGCTCAGCTTCCGGATCTGGGTGCAGGGTGAGGGTCTGTGGGCCTACTACACCCTCCCTTACGACTCCGCCCAGGCCGATCAGCTATATGACGCTGGTCGCGCCGTCCGTGCCCTTATCCCAGTCGCCCCCCCAGCCTCCCGCCTTGCCCTGGAACCCTTCCTCGGCGACTTCACCGCTGGCGACATCCCAGACCCTGCCACCGCATGGCACGTCCTCACCAGGCCCCATCGCCTGTCCAGCGACGCTGAGATCAGCCGTCTGCTCCGGGAGTTCAACTCCCTGCACATGGGGGAGACCGAGACGGTGACTGCCTATTCGCAGCGGGCGGAGGACATCCTTTGTCGACTTGGCAAATCTGCTCCGCCCCCCCTGTCCGCGCTCCTCACCATCAAACGCGGCGCCACCAGCGAGTACGCGGAGGTCTTCGTCCACTATCCCGAGGACGTCCTCTCCACCATGGCGGCCCAGGGCACCCTCATGCCCTGGGCATATGAGCTCTTCCTCCGCATTGAGGAAGCTCGCCAGGAGTCCCAGCTCCATCGCACGACGGCGCTTGCATCTCGTGACGTCGCCTCCCCTACCGTTGCCTCCGTGGCCGTCGCCTCCCCCACCGCAGCTACCTCATCATCTTTGGGGAAGAAGAAGAAGAGCCAAAACAAGAAAGGCAAGGGTTCGCCGCAACAGCAGCAGCAGCAGCAGTTGTCGACCGGGTCCAACGGTGGTGGCTCGGTCTGCCACAACTGTGGCCAGCCCGGGCACGGGTGGTACACGTGCCCTCTCCCGATGGACGAGGCACGCGTCATCGCCACTATGCGCCGCCAGCGGGAGCGCCGCCTCGCCTCTGCCGCCGTCGCTGCTGCTGGCCCTGACACTCCGACCTCGTCCAGCAGGTCTGCCACTCCGACAGCTCCGCCTGTCCCGCAGACATCCCAGCGCAGCATTACTACCCGCAGCAGTACCACCCTCAGCCGTCGGCACCTCCACTTCCTTCGCCGGCTCAGCCCTCCTACTACCCGGGCTCCGACGCCGTCACTCCGCACTCCGTCTACACTCCTGGGCCGTCCTCCTGTGAGCGTCAGCTGGAGCAGTTCATCGCGCTCTAGCTTGGTCTGCCGCGCCCTCCTCCCCAGGGAAGTGCGAGTTGCGTCACCTCCTTCCCTCCAGCCCATTCCTGCATGAATGAGACTGAGATGCGGTCGTGTCTCGTTTCCTCGTCTATCTCATCGTCTCCCGTGTTCTCCTCCACCCCACTCCTTGATGAAGTTGCGTGGCTTGACGATTGGTAGTCTCGCTTCGCGCCTCCTTCCACCGCGTCCGCGTCCCTCGCTTGCTGCCATGTGACCGTGAGTGATCTGGCGACCCCTATCAAGGACCCTGCTGAGACCTGGATCATCGACTCCGGGGCCACGCATCACATGACGGCCTATCGCGAGGCCTTCAGTATGCTCGGTCCTGTCGGCGATGTCTCCGGTGTCCGGACGGGTTCCGGACAGGTGCTGCCTGTCCGTGGTGTTGGCGTCGTTCGTTTTCGTGGTCCGGCAGGTGACATTTTTTTTACTGATGTTCTCTTCGTCCCTGGTCTCGAGCTCAGCCTCCTGTCCGTGATTGCCCTTGACCGCATGAGCATGGACGTTGTGCACTCGTGTGGTGTCGGCACTGTGTCGTTGCGTCCGTCTGGTCTTGTCGTACTACACGCCACCGCCCGTGGCAACCTGTGGCACGTTCCCCGCCTCTCTTCTTCCCCTCCCGTCTCCTCCCCGTCGACCGCCACAGGTCATGTGTTTGTCACCAGCACGCTTTCTCCTCAGCACACCCGCCTCTTGCACCGCCGCCTTTGCCACGTCCACTCTCCCGCCGTAGAAAGCATGCTCCGCACCCAGCCGGCCAAGGGCCTTGACCTGGAGACTTTCCCTCTCCCGTGCCCCACTGAGTGCATTGACTGTGCTCAGGGGAAGATGCACCGGTCCACATACCCCCTCTCTTCCTCCCGTGCGTCTGTCCCTCTTGACCTTGTCCACTCGGACGTCATGGGCCCTCTCCCCACCGAGTCTGTCGGTGGACATGGCTGCTATGTCCTCACTCTTACGGACGACTACTCTCGTTACCGTTGGGTCTTCTGCCTTCGGCAGAAGAGCGATGTCGCCCAAACCATTCAGGACTGGCTTGTCCTCGCGCAGCGCGAGTATGGCCACCCCCTTCACCGCTTTCGCTCCGATCGCGGTGGCGAGTACCTAGGTGAGGCCACGACCTTTCTCGCCTCCCGCGGGATCCACCATGAGACGTCTGCGCCCTACACACCCGCCCAGAACGGCGTCTCCGAGAGGTGGAACCGTACCATGGCCGACGCCGTTTGCACCGTGCGGGTCGAGTCCGGTCTCTCCGATGGCTTCTATTTTGAAGCCATGGCCTACATGACCTGGGTCTGGAACCAGGTCCCCCACGGTCCCCTTCCCCGCCAGTCCACGCCCTACCAGCACTGGTGCGGTCGGCGCGCTGACCTCCACCCGGCTCGCGTCTGGGGCTGCGTAGCCGTTGTGTGGCTGCCCGCCCCACAGCAGGGCGGCAAGCTCGCCCCCCGCGGACGCCCCTGCACCTTCCTCGGTGTGTCTCGTCAGTCCAAGGCCTGGCGCTTCTGGGACCAGTCCCGACACTGCATCGTCGAGTCCCACGATGCCCTCTTCTTTGAGGACCTGTTTCCCCACGACCTCATCCGCTCCGGCTCGTCCGTGTCCCTCCCGTCGCGTGGGGGAGTGGTGAGTCCGTTCTCCGTCCTGTCGCTTCCGGGTGACACATCACTCCGTCCCTCTGAGCCGGTAGCCCCTGTCACGTCCGCTGGCCCCCCCGGGCCAACAGTCCCAGCCGCGTCCACTGGCCCTTCCCAGCCAGCTATCCCCGTCGCGTATGCTGGCCCCTTTGGACCACCTGCCCCAGTCGCGTCCGCTGGCCCCTCCGGGCCAACAGCACCTGTCGTGTCCGCTGGCCCCTCCGGGCCGGCAGCCCCAGTCGCTTCCGATGGCCCCTCTGGGCCGACAGCCCCGGTCGCGTCTGCTGGCCCTTCTGGGCCTGCAGATCCTGTCGCGTCCGCTGGCCCCTCCGGACCAGCTGCCCCAGTCGCGTCCGCTGGCCCCTCCGGGCCGGCAGCCCCAGTCGCATCCGCTGGCCCCTCCGGGCCAGCAGCCCCAGTCGCGTCCGCAGGCCCCTCAGGCCCAGCAACCTCTGTCACATCCGTTTGCCCCTCCAGGCCAGGTGCGCCTGTCGTGTCTGCTGGCTCCTCCGGGCCAACTGGCCCCTCCGAGCCAGCAGCGCCGGTCGCGTCTGCAGGCTCCTCCGGACCAGTAGCCCTGTCCGCCTCCGTTTACCCATCGGACTGAGGACCATCTTCTGCCCGACCGCGCTACACACGTGACCCAGGCGGCAGCCTCCGACCTCGGCCGACAGTGAGTGTGCAGACCGTCACTCCACGTCCCGTGGTGCCTCGACCCCCTATGGCTCCACGTGTCTCCTCCACTCCCAGGGTCGTGAGTGGGGACCCCGGCACAAAGGCTCTCGGCCTGACCACTTCCGCCATCATCGCAGACCTTCACCCGGGTTCTGCATTGGGCTACGCCATGCTTCATCACGAGTATCGGCATGTTGTTGTGGCTGCACTCGCCCGCATCCCACCTGGGGCTCGTGATGCACACGCACTCTCAGTCCGATCCACAGCGCGCCCAGAGGACCCTTCCACCCTACGCGAGGCTCGAGCCTCCCCTGAAGCCGCACATTGGGATGCTGCTTGCGCCGAGGAGCTCGTTGCCATCCGACAGCACCACGTGTATGACCTCGTCGACCTCCCTCCAGGTTGGAAGGCCATAGGTGCCAAGTGGGTCTTTCGGCGTAAGTGGAAGCCTGACGGATCCTTGGACAAGTACAAGGCTCGCCTCACAGCAAACGGGTTTGCTCAAGTCCATGGGGTCGACTACGACTAGATCTTCGCCCCAGTCGGTCGGTTCTCCACTAGCCGGGCGCTCTTCAGCCTGGTTGCCCAGCACGGGTGGGAGCTGCATCAGATGGACGTGAGCAACGCATTCGTCCATGGCTCACTGGAGGGTGAGGAGCTCTACATGACGCAACCCCCAGGCTTCGACGACGGCACTGGGAGAGTTTGGCGGCTGCGGAAGGCCCTCTATGACCTGAAGCAGTCGCCTCGGTGCTGGAACCAGGAGATCAGCAGCACGCTTCTCCGTGGCGGCCTCCAGCGCAGCACCACTGACCCCGCACTGTTCGTCAGCCCGTGAGGTCAGACCTTCGCCGCGGTTCTGGTCTACGTCGACGATCTCCTCATCGCGTCGCCAGACGCGGCCGCCATCCAGCGTGTCAAGGACTTGCTGCACGCCGCCTACCAGATGAAGGACCTCGGGTCTGCCCGAGTCTTCCTGGGCATGGAGCTTGAGCATGATCGCTCCCAGGGCATCCTGCACGTTCACCAGGCTGCCTATGTGCAGACCCTGTCCACTCGCTTCGCCGAGGACTTGCCCCTCGTGCCTAGCGCGTCCTCACCCATGTCACCCAATGGCCAGGTGAAGCTGAAGAGTCATGACCCAGCTGTTGTGGGGGAGCCAGTTGACGTGACCACGTATCTGTGGGTCATCGGGTCACTGATGTTCATGGCGACGACGATGTGCCCAGGCATCACGTTCGCCGTCAACCTCCTAGTCCAGTTCTCTCAGGAGCCGCGTCACCTCCACTTTGAGGCCGCGATACGAGTGCTGCGCTATGTCGTCTCGACTCCTCGGCGAGGTCTCATGTTCCGCCGTCAGCCGTCCGTCGTCGCAGTGGGCTACACCGAAAGTGACTGGGCCGGCAGTCCACACGGTAAGAGTCCAACGGGCTGGATCTTTCTGGTCGGCGGCACAGTTGTGTCCTGGCGCAGTGGCAAGTAGGGGTGCATTGCACGCAGCACTACCGAGGCCGAGTACGTGGCCCTTGGCTCAGGCGCGTGTGAGAGTGTGTGGTTGCGTCGTCTGCTGTCCGAGTTGTGTCAGTCTGTCGTATCCATCACCTTGCATTGTGACAATGAGAGTGCCATGGCCATCGCCGACAATGACGGTGTGCATCACACACGCACAAAGCACATCAATGTTGAGTGTCATTAAGTGCGTTCGTTGTTGCATGACGGCAGCATCAGCATCGTATGGGTTGAGACAGCACGACAGCTGGCTCACTTCTTCACCAATGCACTAAAGCGGGACTCGTTCAAGAAGGCTGTGAGTTCAGTCGACGTGCATCCGTGAGTTGCCCTCTTTGTCTCTGCCCGCGTCTCTGCGTGCCTTGGGGGAGTCCGGATGTTGACCGTTTCTCTGCCCGCCCATGTACACTACGCCTATGAGTCATGGGGGAGTGTTGGTTTTTGCGCATCCCTCATTGTGCTCTGTTGTGTCCTCCCGGCTTGTGTACATCGGCGTGCAGATGACTGACGGCGAGACTCGACGCTGATGGAGCGTCATCCGGTGGAGCTGACGCACGCTGAGGTCTACTCGCGGTTCGCTGGAGCCTCTTCTCTCCGGCGACGTGCTCAGCTCCATCGGCAGGCCTCCTCGGCAGTCGTGCTGCCGGCAGTCGCTGCCACCGCAATTGTTGTCTGCATGCGTCGAGCGCGTCCCGTCGCGTCTGCGTTGTCATGCCCTGCCTAGGGTCCTTGTTGCATGCTGTATGACCCTGTTCGGCATCATGGACTACCGTAGGCGCTTCCTGGGTTCGTGCAGCCATAACTCTCTGCTACTATTCTTCTAGCTGATTTTGACTGCACGACTGCGTTTGCAACGTCCGTATTATGGTATGGTCCAGTTTTCAGGCAAAACGGACGACGCACGGGTTTTGGGTTGTCGGTCGTCTGGCAGGCCTCACCGAGAAAACCTGCCAGCCTGAAAATAGAGCTATTTTCTGATTGGCTGTTGAACTGAGTAACAAGCTCTACAGAGCTGGGGGGAGGCTAGTTCTTGGAGGGGTCTCCCTTTGCGTCTCATTCTTGATTCCTAACCAGTTACTTTCAGTTTTCAGCTGATTTTTGGCACTAACTCTGGCGCGCGCGTTTCTGAGTAACAAACCCAGAGCTTCCAGACTTAGACTCTAGAGCAGCAGACTGAGGGGGCAGCTGACTTAAGCAACGAGCGTGGAAGCCCGCACGCTGCATCAACAACGCTGCTGCCCCAACTTGCTGCCTAGGCTTTCCATTTGGTTTAGCTATTGTTGCTCCCACGGTTGTAAAGTAGGAATCATTGTTGTAGCTAAGAAAGCCATGGTAGAGTGATTTTGGAACTTGGATGGTCATCAATCCTATAGCTGATTTAGTGGCACACAATGCCACCGTCGCTTCCAAATTGTAGTTGCGCACCCTCTTTGTCACCGCCAAGATGGATGTTGCAAAGTATAACCCCTTGAGAAATTTTGCCAGAGTTCCGCCTTCGGCTTTGCTAAACGACTTCTTGACGTGAGCCTTGAGCTTGAGGCTTCCACGTTGCCAAGGCCTGTAGGCTCCACACTGCCTATACGTCTGAGCTGTTGGTGTTGTGTGCTCTGTGAAGGGGTGCAAAGGTTTAGTTAATACTATGGAGAAGTGGAGAAATCCCTTATGCAGTTATCTATGCGGGAGGTTTCATTACAAGGAACACGATCTGACAATTGCTGCTAGGGAAGGCGGAGAGGTGGCGAAGAAATGCTTGTAAGCGTAGATTTTAGTAAATGGAATAAGAGTGAAAGGCATACCTTCTCTATCCTTAGCCAACCTTCGTGCATTCTTGTAACACAAGTGCTAGACAAATGGCAACTACCAACAACTTCCTTTTGGCTCCAAAGCCAAAATCAACGTGATCGCGAAAATCATACAAGCTGTTCGGTCGGCCGGATGACAACCCGAAAGAAGGGGCAGATGCACAAAAAGGAGTTGTACAAGGTTAAGCAATGTAACAACAGATGATTTGTCAGAAGAAAATGGCCATATGAGTTAGCTGCCAAGAAAACTCTTGTGAGTTCATGAGAGCGAGCACGATGATGTTGAACTTGTGGAAGTAGCTGTTTACCATTGCATAGTGGATGCAGACAGATTTCTTAAAGCCGAAAGGTCATTGGAACCTACAAAATAGCACAAGCACAGATCCGTTCTTCCCTTAGAATCCACCAAATGCATGCGCTTCTCCATTAGAACAAGCTCTCCCCCCAGATAGTGATTTCCCACTCGACTGGAAATTTTAACAAAATGCTTCCCTCCAACCCACCCTTCTCCGACAGAGATCTTTTACCGCCTCCTTGCTGATTACGAATCTGCCCATAGCAATTGGAAGGAGAGATTTCCAAACTTCCTTTTGACTGGAGAGCGATCCGCACCAAGCAAACCCCCTTCCACTTAATCTTGAAGATAAGGATGTTTCATACAAAGTTAACCCTCCCCTCCAGTACTTTCGTGAGATGAACTCACATCTCTTGAAATGGATGAGATCTCAACTCTAACCAGTAGAAGAAAGAAAGAAGTATTGTTTAGTCTTTCACCCCCTTGTGTAGCATTTCTAATGGAAGCTTCTTACCATATTAACTACCCAAAGTTTCACTCTTAAAATCTCAAGAATGTATTTTCTCATGAGGCCCTTGTAAGAAAGAACATTCATTACATTTGGTCAATTCTTTGTGATTTAATCATCCAAAGTAAATGGTGGGAGAGTTTGGATTTCCTGCATAATTTCACATGGAAAATATTATGAAGAAGGGAATCACCCAGTAGTATATCATTCATCGTAACAAAATCACTTTTGGGGCCAGGCTCAACCATTGGCATATATCGGTGCTGAGGTGTCCTCCCATCAGTTAGTGACAACAGGGGGGGAACAAGGACGTAGGGGCGTGGGGGTCGAACGTTGTTCGACCCCCCCGCTCCTACGGAAGTAACGGAGGGGAAGAGCATGGCGTAGATGGTGTCGCAGGGGAACAAGGCCGTTGGTTTTCTAGCCGTTGCTCGACCGACAAGGACATCGATGTGGTTCATGGCATGTATGTGTGATCACGAGGTTTCAAAGAGGATTTGGTAACGGATTCAGTGTTCCAAAAACGTTTTCAACATGGTCTCGAATACCATGAACCACAAGAAGTCACTTGCCGGCTCTGGAAGTTTACTAGTACATG
Source organism: Penium margaritaceum (assembly GCA_023375785.1). Classification (NCBI taxonomy): domain Eukaryota; kingdom Viridiplantae; phylum Streptophyta; class Zygnematophyceae; order Desmidiales; family Peniaceae; genus Penium; species Penium margaritaceum. The sequence continues at coordinate 153,138 of SZWC01002495.1, read as the reverse complement.
GCTACAATGTCGTCATGACATGACGCTATGGTTGTGTTTGACGGCATGGCACCCATGACCCAAACGTACACCGCATTCACATCCCGCTGGATTCTATCGACGTCTTCCCGTGTGACCCGAGCAGCATTTGCCGTACATCGGAAACCTGTCGAGAGGGGTACTACTGGGCTAGATTCTGGCAAAGTAGACCAGCTGAGTAGCTGCGCTGTCTTTTCCCTACAGCAGGTCCGGTCACACCTCTCCGCCCGAAAGGCCGAGAGGTTGACTGACACATATCTCATCACACCGACTGCGGATAGTCGTCGGACAGTGGATCGGGTGCTCACAGCTCGCCGACTATGGTCCCCGTCTGTCGCAGTAGAGGGCTTCCCTGGCTCTTAACGGTACCGGCCCTCGCACCCCTCCGCGGCGTTCGCGGGCAGTCCCCGGCCTCACCCGCGCTAGGGTTTTGAAAACTGCCGCCGCCTCATTTACGCTCGCACATTCCGTGTTTAGCTCATGCGCAGCAGTTGGTTTCCTCTGCAAGGTCCCACCGACTCACTACGGGGAGCCCGCAGTTGAAGCACGACTTCATCGATTGCCCGCTTCAACAATTCTGACAGGACGTACCCAGCGTCCAGGCTGAAGGTTTAAAAAAAGCACCAGCGGCGTTTGCACCTTCTTTCCTGTCTCCTCCCATTTGTTCATTTTGTAATCCCTTTCCAAGAGACCTGAAAAGTGAGCCCACGCCTTCTAGGCCCAAAATGTGGCGACAATGTGGCTGACCGCGTTCCACCTATCCTCGCGACATGCACGCCATGCTCCCTTTCAGCAGAACTAGGAAAGAATAGAAAACATTCCGTCCCGACCCTGAAGACTAAAGACTGCTTTTTTACTAGAAAGGTCACTTCTACGCACCTTGTGGACAAGGACGGCACGCCTCCATGGCGCTTACTGCAGCATCAGCAGCAGCCACTCCTCTGTCGCCCTCCCCTTGCTTCTCCTCTCCAATGATGGAACGTTCTGCAATCTTCTCCACCATCTATCGGCGATTCAGCAGTGGCGCCGGTAGCATCGTCAGCATGAGCAACATCACGTGCAGAAGCAGTGGGAGCAGGACGCTGACGTTGTCCTCTCCAACGCGCAACACGGAAAACGCACAGGGATCTGGCACCCAAGAGGTTCGTAGGGTAAACACCTTTCTGATCTTTTGGGCGGCGTTTCAGATGTAAACACAATCGCAGAGGTCGCGAGAGGGTCTGGCACTAAGGATGTCTATCGCGGTGAATATATTCCGCGGCAGCCAGCCGTTGCGGAAAGCATTGGGAAAATGTCGGCAGAACTTTGGCAAAACATCGGGAATACGTGTGCTGACCAGCTTCCGTGTGGGCGTCGCTGATATCTTGCTTGCATTGCGCCGGCCATTCACTAAGCATGCGGGCTGTGCGAACCACCCATGCAAGTGGCAGGCATGCACGAGCTATGCCTGGTCCATGCACGATGCAGGCAGTGATGTTTCACAAGCTTTGTGTGACCATCTCTGTTGGTTCACTTCATACGTACTCAACGACTCGTGATAGGAGGACGTCTCGCACGTTGTATGACTTTGCCCCTTTTTTTTTACCAGTGTTTGAAGGCATTTTCCAAAAGTCGGTGTGGTGGTGCTGTGCCGAGTGCAACAAGCGGATGTGTGGCTGCAATGTCTGATTCCTTTCGGAGGCGTGCTGCGACACCACTGCCGCAAATTGGATATTTGTTGGAGGTATGGCTTACAGCCGCACATTTGATGCCTTTTGGAGGTGTGGCTGCAAATCATAGCCGCCGTACGCCTTTCCGACACATCTGGCCCTGAGGGTTGCTTTTACGCTGTCAACGACGATGCTGTGGCTATGGCATCTCCTGATTCATGACAGAGTGATCTCTTTTGAGTAACTGCTGCCATGCATCTGCGGTGGCAGCTGTAGCGACTCTGTTTTGGAGGCACTGCTCTCAATCCTCATCGTCCACCTTGTCCTCCTCCAACCCCTCCTCCTCCTCCTCCTCCTCCTCCTCCTCCTCCTCCT
>SZWC01002495.1:107429-120133 GCA_023375785.1 Penium margaritaceum | reverse complement strand
GTAGCCGCCACGCACCGCTCGTGAGCCCTGCAGGACGGAAGAAAGAGTGGAAGAAAGGGTGAAGGAAACCTATCTCCTTGGTGCCACAAAGAACCTCACAAACAGAGCAGCTAAACAGTGCTTCACAAAGAACCTCACAAACAGAGCAGCAAAACAGTGCTTCGCAGTGCCAGCACTGCTTTGATGTCAGATCCGTGTTGAGCTTCATGTGTAAGTTTCTCTTGACGTTTCGGTAAAGTTCTTTCCCCGATGCTCTTGGGAAGATGTCCAGCCATCTTCCTTTCTCACAGACATGAAGGCGCCCCCTCATCATGCATGAGGCGCGCCCCACAGGAGGACCGCCCTTCAAGGGGCCCGAAAAAAGAGCAGGATCCTCTTGTCTTCTGTTTCTTGGGAATCTTTTGATTTCTGGGCACTCTTCCTTGGGGAGAAACAAGGGAGCAAATTCGGAGGAAATCTTCGCTTAGCTGCCTTCCACCTCTTTCCAGTTTGGCAGAGTGCCCACTTTCACCCAATCGGAAAAGATATGACCTGCAGGAAGGTCCCAGTAAATTCAAATGGCATCTCAGACGTTTCGAGAGGGTAAAAGAAAACAAAAGAAAAAAACATGGAGGGTTCTTGGGCACACCAACATCTTCAGCACAGCACCTGCAGAATCGTCTTGGTGGTGTCGAACGGCTGCAGCACCACTTTTGACAGGAGCGAAGCTGACGCACCCGCCACCAGATTCTCCGACCATGACATGGATCTTGACGGCGCAGACGCTGACGTGACTGCTGAAGTGGATGCTGACGTGGATTCTGACATGGGAACGGGCAAGGATGACCTGGAAGTGGAGTTTGAGGTGGACGGGGATGAGTGAACTCCAAGGGAGCTGTACTCTGAAGCATCTGCCAAAGAGGGAAATGCCTCAGAGGAGGAAGGAGGGGCGCACGGCATTGCGATTTGGTGTTGCTGCTCGCTAACAACGGGGAGAGGGAGGTGAGGGGGCGGGGGGAGTAGAACAGGGGCTGACGACCAAGCGCTGCAAGTGTTCGACTGCTGCTGGGCCGAAAAGGAAACGGAAAGGCAAGTTAGACAGCGGCAGCAGCACATGCGCGTGAACGGTTGCCGGCGGCCGCCGCCTTTGTTTTCTTACTTTTGTGTGTTTGTGCGAAAATCGTGATTGGTGGATCGGTCATTTTTCTGACGTATCCACCAATCAGGGTACAAAAATCTGTAGGACTGTATTGCCCCCCACGTCCGCGGACGAAGTGCGGAAGGTCGACCCAATACAATGAAATCACGGACATCGACCTAGATTTCCGGACAGACCCCGGATAATGAAGAATCACCAGTCCGACGCGAGAGAAACAGGGTAAGGACTACGTTGGGTTGGTTCCAACCTTGGCGAGGCCAGCCTCGCCCTGTTCTGTTTCACGTCACTGGTCGTCATGACAAACTCTTGTGACTCGTGAACCCGGCTCCAAACAGGGTCAAAATGCAATTGAAAGAAAAGAAGTTCAACCACCGTCATANCATTAAAAACTCATCCAAATTTGTCAAATGAATTATTTTTGTGAAGTTCATCATAAATGTGTGAAACTATCATGTTCACGATAAAGGAGCGAATTAATCTCATTAAAATAGATTCATCATGAGAAAAAACCAAATTAATGAAGAAAAAACGAGAAGACATGCCTTTTGAGGTTTTTCTTCAATATGTTGGTGAATTGTCATACATAAAGTTGTATCGTCAAGCGCATTTGTTCAACTTTTGGTGGTTGTTTTTTAGCTTATACATCCACACAAGCTGGAATAAATCCAGCATAGCTTGAGGTAATTTAGGAAAAGTTCTCCCAAACCATACACAATGTTAAAGAGCACGCATGGGCAAACAAAAAAAATAGTTTGAACGAATGCAAGTGACAGTTTGGCAATCCATTGACAACCAGATCTCGCTTCCACGGACAAGGTAAAGTCTCATGGCAAACCTTCCATTATGTGGTCCGGATTGCGGGCAATTATTAAGCCTCTAAAGAGATGCTAATATGAATGCCGTATTACCGCAATTATTCGGATGTGTTTTTTCCAAGGTGTCTTTTTCCGGGATTATTCAAAGTACTGGGACCGAGTTTTGAACCGTTCCGGGAAATTCCCTCATGGTATTTAAGCCCAATAAAATTTGAAGTGTGCTAGCCGTATCATGTCCTCATATGCGAGAAACTTATAACGAGGACACCTGCGACCAAATTTGCTCTCTCGAACTGGAGGGAGCGCATCGACGGTCGTCCCCCGCGTGGAGGTTATCGACATCCACGCGACATCCGCGCTTGTTAGGGGCGTTGCCCTTGCTCGCAACCGAAGAAAACGCCCTGAGTCGAACTGCCCCGCGGGTGGGTTTTTTTCCCGCATTAATTCAAAGCCAAAACAGAAAAAATTTACAACCGTTACAGAAGTATCCAGAAGGAGTATTTTTCCGGGTTTGGAAATGATAAGAATTAAGTACCTTCCGAATAACTACTGGAGTATGGTACTTTTACTTGGTTACTATGTAACCCTAGGCACGCTTTGCGTGCAACACTTGCCTCTTGTTTTTTTTTTTTTTTTTGGCATACCTCAAGAGTAGGTCATAAAATCCACCCCCTCCTTTAATCCATCCAGGGCAAGATGGGCAACGNGGCGTAGTCCAATCAAGGACATGTGGGTAGAGATCGGGTCCAAGGACCTTCACCCGCGCCACAGGAGAAGGGATAACGCTCTCTAGCTGACCCTGGGTTATCCTGTTAATTCAGGTAAAACGCCAAGAGCCAGGGAGAGTTCGTCACACTGAAACAGCTCATGGGTGGGGGGGTTGCTGACGCTTTGGAGGTCGGTCGCACCTCAACCGGTGGCCCCTCGAAACACAAAAGGCGGGAAGAATTCGATAAAATTCTCGGTATGGACGCACGAGATTAATGCCTCCGTACGGTGGTTCACGGCGATGCTTTCATGCATTCCCTCCAAGTTTGGCCCTGTCCACCGGGCTGGTCGGAGTCAAGTGGGCTGGAGCACATCGGCGCCCACCCTCCCCATGGGCAGGGTGGCCTCCGCACGGCAAGCAGGGGAGAGGGACCGGAGGGAAGGCCACCGGACCCCACCGAAGGCCACCGGTCCATGGGGAATGAGAAGTGCGCGCTTGTCATCTGAAGCCATCGTAGAGCATGTCTGTACGGACGAAGGCATCTCGTACGTCCATACCGGAATTTCGATTAAAATTCTCCCGCCTTTTGTGTTTCGAGGGGCCACCGGTTGAGGTCTGACCGAGCTCCAAGAGCTCGGTCAGACCTCAACTTCGACTGTCATCAGTTGGCGGGATGCGCCACGGCGAACTTCGTGGAGACTGCTCGCGGACATTTGCGACAACTCCAAATGTAGACAATCGACGAAATCGATCGTAGATTTTTCGCCGTTCCCGCCACCGCTGCCTTGTACATGTCCCCTTGAGTTCGCCTTCGTGGCATCTCTTACATCTAAAGAATTTCATATAAATACTTGCGGAAAATCACGGAATCGAACCGAATCTTTGGATGAAGATGCCCCAACATGAACGTGAACTTCAACTTTCCTAGAAAGGAAATGATTATGAAGTTTTCATCTTGCACTGAATGGTGCCTATCCAATCTAGCACAACACCACTAAAGAGGAGTCATGTGTGATTTTCCGCAGCATTTTCCTTTGCATTGGGCAGCGTCGAACCTCCCCCACTATTTTTTTTGGGCGCTGTCCAGAGAAAATTTATCTACGCAATAAAAAAGTGGGCGGCACCGCTGGATCCGAATGCCCATGACAAGTTCGCAAAAACATCGTGAGCCAATAATGCACCACAGGTAGTCGACCCCAGATCCCTCGGCAACCGACATGTGAGGTTGACGGTGATTCTCTCCGCAAGGCCCTCTGGTAGTTGCTTTTCGGCCATTGGCAAAGCCAAAGATAAGACAATAATTGCATCGATACAACTCTGGTTTCGCTACCGATCCTACTACGTTGTAGTGAAAATCTGGAGGAGGTGAGCGTGACAAGCTCCACAACAAGCTACATCCCCAAAACATTTATGGTACATTTGTATGGTGTCGAACCAGCATTCGTTCAGAACTGTACCTACCACGTCATTGGCGGTACATACAAGGTAAAAACACAAGGGCTACAAAAACTCCGCCAAATCGGGTTAAGCTAACATCCATTCTATAAGATGAAAAACTCTTAAATCTGGGACAAGGTCCAAATGTCCCAGTGATCCAAGCTCATTCTCTCCGGCTTACACAACCACTAAATATCACTAGTCAAGCTTGATAGTGATCGAACCCCAAAGTCAAAATCAGCATCACATCTCTCCGATTAAACTTGTCCGATGGAATGACCTAAGGAGTGCATTATATTATACAGAGGATGTACACATTAGGGCATAGCGAGTGCCTAATCTGATTTGAAACCTATCAAAGATGTGATGGTCAACGATGACCACACAATTAATCCGTCGAAAAATGCAATCAGCGCCCGCCTTCGACCTGACGTGAAACATACACCCGGTATTCATGTATTTTCTTTTATGTGGTTTCTCAGTTTGGTGCAACTGATGTCACAAAACTTCTACTGTTTTAGATCAAATATTGTAGATTCATACCCCTACTTTGTGGCAACATACTTTGAATAAGAATACAATTGGTCTGAAAAAACCCATCATCTTTGTCTTGCTCTCATAATGTCCATATTTGTGACATTAGTAACCTATCCTTTGGATTTTCTGGGCTATGGATGAATTCTAATGGATCATGAGAATGCTAATGGATTTCCTACAACGAAGGATGGACATATAATCTCCAAGAACTGGCATGCATTTTAACAAAAAGCACACATATGTACAAAATAACCATTCTCAGTTTGAGGAACCTTTGAAACATTCTCAACTAGAAAAATCATAAAGTGGCTTAAATCTCAAAGAGGACAGGGATCTAACCTTGTGTTTATACCAAGTTGGTGTGTACATGATTAGCATGTCAACCTTCTATAAGTGTGGGCAACATAGAAGGCTTCTGCTCCATCCCAACAAAGATTTTCTTATGACAGCTCAAAGTCCAAGAATGTCATTAAGGAACCTGCATCCATTTTGAGATAATAGAGTGAAGTTGATAAACTGGTAGTGAATGGGTGAAAGTAGAAGAAAACCACACTTGAATCTCGTTATTTTACAAGGAGCTTTTTCTTTCAAAGTGTGGAATTCGAAGAACCATGTGTTATCCTTAAAAGGAATGGTTTCACTACACACATTGGCATTGCCTTTAGAAAATAACACATCATCAGGATGAATGGTGAAAAATCCATATAAATAAGTGATCCTAGTAAAAGGCATCTGGATCTTGAAACTAGAGTAAAGAGTGCATCAAGTGAGAACACTAAAATACCAATATGAGATTCACCACCTTAAAGGGTAAACATGTAAGAGTGCACTGGTGGCGTGCATTAGATGTAGAGTGCATGGTCAGTGCATGGTGCAAAAGCACCATGCACACTCGAGGAATGCACTGAATAACTAGTGCGTGATTTTTCCACCATTAGGCATAATTTGCATTCAAAGATGTGTTGTGGAAGGAGAGGTTTCCATGCTTAAGATCAAGCAACCTCGCTTTATTGCAGTCTTGAGATATTACGACACCACTGTCAATGAAACCAACACACAGCGAACATTTATGGAAATTCTTAAGACCAATTTATGCTATGACGACATCATCAAGGAGATGTCGCATACCACATGCAAAGGTATCTTTGATCGTCAATGTGTGGAAAAGAAACATAAGTGCACATTCTTCGATATCATGGTACATTCGATTGATAACGCGTGGAAATTTATGCCCAATCATCCCAAATCCAAACACTCAATAAAGTGTGTACAACGCTGCAACATATGGTGAGGATCCTTCTAGGAAAATAGCCTAGACCATCGACGATGTATCCTAGAAATTTCTCGTTGGAATCATGTTCACAGTTAGTTATGTGCACATCACTACAAGACTTTCATTGAACTTTCTTAAGAAATACAGGACCTGAAGTTATTTTGTAAATTCAAATTTACGTAAATATATTCACATTGTTGCCTATGATGTTCTTTTTTAGACTTCATGTTATATTTGTTTTTCTTTCTTTCACGATGAATTATACTCGATACTGGGAAAGCTGTACTCGTGATCTTTGCTTGCACGAAAGGTCGCCTCGTTAGTTTGTCATCGATCAAGCGGTTCCCACATGCCCCCCCCTCCCCCCCCCGGCCTTCCCCCCACGAGGTCCACATGAATTGCGAGGCTGAACTGGGCAGTGCTTTGGCATTTGGCCGGATGAACACACTTTTGTGTGAATGCACTTGTGAACAGTTTTTCTGTTTGCACGATACACCCCCCAATATACACTATGGGAGTTGGGGGGGGAGAGAACCTCCCATCCGGAGGAAGGTTTGCTTAATCGCAAGGTTCAGAGAGAAAATTTCAGGAATTAGACTTTTTAGGCCTTCGCAAACCGTCGGATGAGTCCGATCGAGGATCGAGATCAGTTCCATTGCTGTTGACATAAAATCATGTGTGATGTTACGGTTTTCTACCAGAGATAGAAACCGATGAACTAATCACATTCAGTTTTTGATATTGAAACGAGACTTCGTCACCTCCCCCCACCCTCCCCTCTGATATCAAAGTGTATTGTGGGGGTGTATTGGGTAGTGTATCTGGAGGGGATCCGCACGAAAACACAGGTGTACAAATACACAAGTGTATATTCTTTCACGAGCTTTGCATAAACTCTCCGATATAGTCACCCAATACACACGCGAGTCTTGGTGGGGGGGTAGGACGGACTTCCAATCGCGGAACGGTTGGTTCGCTTGCGCGATGCAAATAGAGCATTCCATTTGCGATTACAACCTCTATTGTCAGCCGTCGGATTTTATTGATGAACGATGTCAATCAGATACACAAGTGTATCTTTTCGGTTGTCTACCAGCTACACTTTCAAAGACACTTACCAGATACACTTCGTACTTTGAGGGGGGGGGGGTTCGTCGTCCACCCCCACCCCCCCCCATGGAGCCGAAGTGTATTAGGCCTGTGTATTGGGAAGTGTATCTGAATTATGACCGAATGAATACACTAGTGTATCCATACACTTGTGTATAATCCTGAACGGGCTTACGATACACAGTCCAATACACTCCCCCAAAACACTCATGTGTTTTTGGGGGGGTGGGACGTCTAACCGGGGTGCTCTTGTGTCGATCGCAAGTCGCTTATCGCGCATAATGCTCGTAAAGTATGCCCGTCGATAAACTCGGATCGGCGTCCTCGATCACCTGTAGCTTTCTTTACAATAAAGGCATATGTCTTTGGGTGAGGGATCGTCGAGCAAACCCACCCCCCCCCAAGTCGAGAATGTATTGGGGGGATGTATCTTGTAGTATATATGGCGGGGGGTGGTTCTGATACATTAGTGTGTTTGTACACTTGTGTACAGTTATATGTCTACGTACGATACACTTCACGATACAACCCCCCAATACACTCGCGATGGTTGGGGGGGGGGTGGAGTTGATCATGAAATACACAAGTGTATACATTTCCGAATCTCCACGATACACTCCCCGATAAATTTCCCCGATACACTCGCACTTGGGGGGGAGGGGGGACATGGAGCGAAAAACAGCGACGGCCCTCGCGAAGTCAATATGTGTTCCGATGCCTTTCAGTTGTTCATTTGTGTCATTAGCGATCTTTCGAGCCAGTACTACGTATGAGAGATATGAACCCAAGGACTTTTAAGTATTGAAAGTGGCCAATGTAAAACAAGTAAGTACATTTGGCAATGAACGTAATGGAATTGATTTAACTTTATTAATGCATTCGATTCAACGACGAAAATAAAACTAAATTTCTCCACTAAGAAAAGAGTGATGTATAACAAGTGCATGAACACCTGTAAACTTCTACGAAGTGACGATTATGGAAATATAGTATACATAGGTTATTGAGTGTCTAAAAATGGGTTGATGAGCCATAATTCCGCATGGAAGCAGGAACAATGTTTCCTTGGCTTCATACCACTCCAAAAAAGTACTTTGGGAAGAATCTTACACGTATAGTTACGGATTGTGGCATTGACCACTAAAAGTTGATGCAAAGAGTCCTGCGTGTGATTGTGGACAAGCAGACATCGAACAAAAAGATGTTCCAACAGTTGGAGAGGTTGTATTCGACAACTTTTGGCATGGCAAAACATTTCAGGAGCTTTTCCAATTTCCTCAATGTGGCACTGCATACCTTGATTGGAGGTAAGGACAAGATAGCCATATTTTTCCATCTAACATATTCAAGCTACTATCATCCAGTTTCTAACACTACTCCCACAGTGGTGGGAGCTAACAAATGATCAAGGTGAGTATCTCTCTATGTATGTTCCAACCCACTGGGGAAGTACCTACGTCATGCTTCAGGAATTCTAGGCAAACATCCACAACAGAAGCATTTTTGTAGAGGAATGACCACTGGAAAGCTACGATAAAGAAGGAATTATGCATGGATAATATCTTGCACAAGTGGATGAAATGAAGTTCAAAATAGAAGAGTTTGACAAGATAGAGAAATCGGCACATGTGGTCATATCCCATGTAACACAAAGTTATCCTTTAGTATCACTCCCACATGAGGCATCACGACAAGATGCTTCTTTAGTCTAATGTGTCAATTTGCTTGCACACTTGTATCAAAATAGAAAATGCACACTTGAATTGGAACTCGGAGAAGGTTTCTAACTTTTGTGAAATTTTGATGGCATTGCACTCTCAGCTCAAAGTTAATTTGTTTATTAAAAAGGATGTGGTATTGGAGTCGGCAAAGTATTCCATCGACGAGGTGAAATTTCTTATGAGAGAGGCCTTGGTAAAGTACAAGGTTGTGGTTGCAATAGAGGATGCTCCGAGAGTTATACAATTGGGTGAGGAAAGTGGAGGAATGAAGAGGATGAGCGCATTAATAAAAGAATCTATAAGGGAGGATGATGTCTAGCAAGATGACATGTTGACATCCAGACAACAGAAGTAGAGAAATATTCTATTGATGAGTCTTTCAGCAGTGTCATTGAAACGCCTCTCTCCTGTTAAGAGAGGAAATGTGGAGAGTGTAGAGTGTAGAGCTGTAAGCAATAGCTGTCCTTGCACAGGATGTGCCTGGAATGCCATGCAAAAGGGCACCTTGTGAGCAAATGTTTAACAGAGGTTGTTGCCTTTTGGGTAAAATTTTTCATAGTCTTGATGATGAGAATATTGTGGCGTGCATTTGCTTCTAGGAATGGTACCTCATAAGCCACTTACCACCACCATTCTCGTCGATGTCATGAGTACTTGTTTGAAATGAAAACAGGCCTTTGCACAGTTGCCTTACACTCTCCATGAATCCATAACCATGCTTGTGTTTGTACTCACAAATGTGACTTTTGATGACTGAGTAATGAATAAAGTGATGTATGTGGTGTTTTAAAAGGGAATAGTGCCTCATTGAGTCTCCGGTATGCCGGGGCATCTGTCATGTAGCCGTGGATGGGTGGATCACCACTTCATGGTGTTTTGGCGCCAGCTGGGTCCGCAGCAGGGATCTGCACGAGCATGGATATGGCCAAGAGTCACAGATAACTGCATTATAAGACAGAAGTTGCTCACATAACAAGTACCAGTTCCGGTAAACCTTTCCCTCATTCTCAAAACCAGAGGGAGCCTTATCATTGTAATGAATGCATAGGTTCCTCTTTATAACTGTGAAACATTTCCTTACATAAAATATTTGAGGAATATACCCTATTTCTCTTGGATTTCAATGAATGGAAACTTGCGAATGATAAAGTTGATGAATTAGACGAGAATTTTTATGTTTAAATGATTTTGGCAGTCCTTAATGTTCGAATCGGCATCAAATGCTATCTTGATTTCAACGATTTTTATGGAAAAAAAACACCATAAAAATTCTCAAATTCCTTGGCTTTTCACATGACATTGAAGTTCAATTATTTATGAGAAATGTAGATATCATTGAACGAAAAAATACATCACATTCAATCAACCTTAAAAATTGTCAATATAGAAATCCAAGAGCACGATCATAGTAGTTTAATTCGAATGGGAAAACATCTTGAAAATACTCTTTTGAGTCCTCACTTGGTGTCACACTCCTTGCCTGTCTTGTCTTTGGGTTAGAAACTACCATGGCCAAGCCCAACACTTCTGCCTCAGGTCCTGAGGTCGTCTCAGCCTGGAGTTCTGCGGAAGTCAGAACTCTCTAGGCTTGAACGACGACCCTAGCTGTCCGGCAGAATCCTAATACCTGTATCCCTAGCCCATTTTAGTTCGGACCATTTTCGTCGAGACGCACTGTGGACATGCGCGCGGAGGCGCATTGCGTCGTCAGTTGCAGCCCCCCCCCCCCCCCCCCCCCCCAACCCAAAACGACGCTCCTCACAGGGTGGCGATGGTTCCGACAGAGGAAGGTTCCAATGCAACTGGGGTGTGTGTGTTGTGAACCTTCAGCGCACAGCTGGAGACGGGACAGGGAAAGGCATAGGGGAGCGAACCGGGAAAGGGAAGTCGAGGATGGCAAGTGGAGGGGAAGTCTGCAGCGATGACGTCGACTTCGTTCTTCACGCGGAACACACATCCAGTGCGTGTGAACACCGGCGGCGCTGCAACCCAGCGCAGCAGAGGCTCTCCCTGTCCTCCGCATGCATGCCGTACGGATGAGGGAGTGGGTTGAAGGCTGAGGGCTTCTCACGCCTACGTATGCGAGGGGGAGGCGTGCAGGAGAAAGCTCCTTCCCTCCCGCCGGGAAGGCAGGAGGCTCCCGTCCGCCGGCGTTTTTGGGAGACCCCCCCCGGGCCCCCGTCCGCCATGGGGAGGCTCTGTTTCCGCCCGTCACACTGCGAAAGTTCCGCGAGCGATAGAGGGAGAGGGAGACGGAGAGGGAAAGGGAAAGGGAGAGAGAGAGGGAGAGGGAGAGGCCAAAGGCCACAGGTGAAGAAACGAAGACTTGCGCTCACTACGCCTTGACCTCATGAACTGAACTGGGTGCGTTTTGTCGGAAGGCGGTGCCGCCCCTGCGCGTCCTCTCCGAAGCGCTCATCGGACAGCGGTTTGAGCTGCGGGCGTAGCACAAAGGCGCTGGAAAGCTGTCGCTTGCGGAAGGTGAACTTTGCGTTGCGCCGCATCCGAGAGAGAGCGCCGCACGCGACGGCCTTTGTCTTGCTTTCGGCTAGTGGCTGAAACGCGGCGGAGCTGCTTCTTCCCTTCGTTCTGAATCCAAATCAAAATCTCGACGCGCAGAGGGGACGCCGGATGCAGGGTGGTGGGCAGTCCTCCACCCTCAGAGCCAGAGTTGAGAGCTAAGAGTTGAGAGTTAAGAGTTGAGAGCTAAGAGTTGAGAGTTAAGAGTCAGAGTTAGAGTCTGCTGCAGTTGCTGTGTCGAGTACAAACTGCTTGTGGAAGAGCTGCGGTCTGGGTGGCTGGTGATTGTGAAGGGTTGAGGCTCTGGCGATACAGCGGCAGCGGCAGTAGCAACAACGGCAGCAGCAAGAGCAGGAGCAACAGCAGCGGCAGCAGCAGCAACAGCAGGAGCAACAGCAGCTGCAGCAGCACCAGCACCAGCACCAGCACCAGCACCAGCACCAGCACCAGCACCAGCACCAGCACCAGCACCATTACCAGCACCAGCACCAACGCCAGCAGGAGCAGCAGCAGCAGCAGCACCAGCAGCAGCAGCAGCAGCAGCAGCAGCAGCAGCAGCAGCAGCAGCAGCAGCAGCAGAATAAGCAGCAGTAACAACAGCAATAAGAAGCTGAATGGAAGGAACGATGGCAGGGCTGCAGCAGAGCCCTACTGCTTTGGCAACGGCAAGGAAAGTGGTCAGGAAGCTTCTCGTGGTGGGCGACTGCATGCTTGGAAGGCTGGTGGACCAAGTCATGTCGCAGTCACGCATCGCTGTGAGTGTATTCTTTTCTTCGGTTTTCTTTCTTCGTTGTGAGCAGGGATGGCAGCGGTACTCCCGATACCCCGGTATACCGCGGTTTTGTACCGCGGTATTGCGGTACCGCGGTACCGTTACTTTTTTGGCGGTACCAGTACGGTATCGGTACTGACCTTGAGGGGTACCCCTCTTCTGTACCGCGGTACCGTACCGCGTTACAGTACCGCGGTACTTTCCAACTATGAGAAAAACACGTAAGATTGTATTGACGATTACTGTTTTTAGCCTGTTCTGCACTTTTGACATGGATTTCAGAGTTAATTCAGACTACGCTTCCTGCGGTCGTCTATTTCCACACTAAAAAAATAGGTTTTACAGTCGACGGTACAACATGTACCGCAGTACGAGTGGAATACCGCGGTATTACACTAATACCGTTGGTAACGCGGTACCGGTACCGGTATCGGTAGTGACCTGCCAGAAAAGTAGTATACTGCGGTATTGAGTACCACGGTACTCGTGTACCGCGGTACTTCTGTACCGCGGTACTCAATACCGCGGTTTACCATCCCTGGTTGTGAGTGTGTCAATTTTTGTCTTTGTGTATGTGTGTGACTTGTTGTTGTTGCTGTGAGTGCATGATGTGCGGTATTTATTGTGAGTGTTCTCCCTGCTCTCTCTCTCTCTCTCTCTCTCTCTCTCTGT